>JANHFO010003854.1:47104-57533 GCA_032468095.1 Pareas carinatus
AGCCACCCTGACTCCTTCGGGAGAAGGGCGGGATACAAATAAAATTTGTTATTTTATTATTATTATTAATACATTGTTGAATCAGCCTTTTTTCTTTAATGAAACTCCTGGTTTTTTCTTAGTACAAAAGGGAGCAAACTACTCCCTTTTTGCCCTTTGGCCCCAGTCTAAAAGCTTCGCAGGCCTGTCAATAAGCGACACACTATTTTTTTTTTATTACAGCAACATACTGTCAAAATTCTCAGCACTCCCTTGTTCAAGAATCAAACAACCAATCCACGTCATAGAATAAGCTGTTGTTTTAATAGATTCAGAAGGGCTACAGAAAAACTAGTATTTCTTCCGGGACGAAGAATGCTAAAACTGATACATTTTGGGTGTTCATGCGCAGTTCAGCCAATTGCGGTTAAGGTTCCTCCTCCATCACTATGGTGATTATCTTGGTGGCTTCTCTGTGTGTATGTATATATATTTGACTGTACATATGTTAGCGGTGGCAATAATTGTTTTTGCACAAAACTGAAAAAAGAAGGAACACCACCAGAAGAAAGAAAGAAAATATTAGACTGTGCAGAAATGGACAGACTGATTATGAGAATGAAAGAAAAAGAAGATTCAGATTATGAATCAAAATGTATTAGGAAAGGTTAATAATATATTTAATATTGCTGAAATTGGTGAACTGTACACTCAGAAGGCTGGTTTAGGTTGAAATACTTATTATGTTTTATTATAAATATATATATAAAAAAGAATTCTGTCTCCCTGTTTCTAGTCTGGTGCTTTAACCACTATCCAAAACTGTCTCTCACCATCTTCTGTTGAATAAAGCAAAACCCTGCAATCACTTCTACTAAAGTTATGTCTTGGTCCTATTGACTTCATTGTTCTGTCTCTTCTTCCTTTCTAGAGCAGAGGTTTTTAACCTGTGGTCCGTGGACCCCTTCGAGTTTGTGGCAAGTTCCCAGGGGGTCTGCAGACAGGTCAAGAAAAATTTGGAAAAAGTAATATACATGAATTGTCAATTAGTAATAAGTTGAATTTGTCCGCCATGTAGCAATGACATGTTTTGAGGTCCACAGCTTGAAAAAGGTTGAAAACAAATGTTCTAGAGCAAGGTTTCCCAATCTTGACAAATTTAAGGTGGGTGGACTTCAATTCCCAGAATTCCCCAGCCAGCCAGGAGTGTGGCGCTCCTAGCACATTACTAAAAGATCACAGGCAGTCTTTTTGTTAAATCCTCCTAAAATGAACTCTAACACCAGAGTGTAAGTTTCTGTTTCTCTCAACATTTCATAAGAAGTTTAGGGAATTCCAATAAGATTAGCAACTTCATATTTGTTTTGGGTTTTTCTGTTGCTCTCAGGATGGCCATCTTCAGTGTTGGTGAGTCAGAGCATGAAGCTGAAAACTCACACCAAGGCTCATAACTATTTCGTATAATACTTAACACATCTGGTGGAAAAAGATTTAGCCTACTCTTCTGCTGACTTTCTCTCTCTGGCTCTGACAGCTGCACAGAAGATGATGATAGAAAGTGGCAGCACAAAATGTTCAGAATACCAATTAAAAAAGAAATCCTAACATGATCCCTAAATTAAGAAGAGCCTTACTAAATCTAGATATGCTGCTAAATCTATCTGAAAATTGAAAGGCTTGATAGACTTGATATTAGACATTTGCTTGTATCACACTTTATATTAAAAAAGGGCAAATATCACTCTCCTGATAGTTTTTACATGATGGATATTTTAATGAGAATGTGGCAATTCAAAATTCATGGTTAACAAAATATACCATAATGAGATAGGGAAATTTTTATGCAGAGATACCACTGGGCATTATGAGCCGGTATATCAGCTTTTTATTTATATTTCATTCTTCATCTAGAAACCGCCCACCTACTCACCCCCAGTGACTTCTAGATGACTAGCAAGAAACAAATGAAGTCTTCATGTTTCTCATTTAAACAAGATAGAAGGGGGGGGAAATACAATTAATCTTCACCTTTGTATACTTTCCTATTGTTCACACTGAAAATTCATACTGGCCTATTTTTGCATCCATTTAGAAATCTGCCTAGCAAAAAGTTGGTTGAAAATTTATTTGCACATATTTACTCAATCTTTCTAATGAACATAATTCATACTTTTTGATGGGGGACAAAGGGTATGCCTTTCTTTTAATGTAACATTGTTGTGCATAATGTTCATGTGCATATTTTCTGTATGCATTTTTCTTTTTCAATAAACTAATGTCAAGATTTATTTTTCGGTGTACTGTCTATTGCCCTGCAGGATGCCGAAAGGTGCAAATTTCCATGTGCAATTCCACACGTTGGATCAGCAGACGTGAATTCTGTAGCACCTGCAGCAAACTATGGTGACAACTGTAAGATGCCACCTGGGTGTCTTTGGGACAGTCATTCTCTCTCAGTCCTTGAAGGGGGTAATGGCAAGTCACTTCTAAAAATTCTGCCAAAAAATCTGCAAGGACTTTAAAAAAAATCAGAAAAGAAACTCAATTTCTTTGTGTCTTCTGTTGATTGTTCCCATGGAAACAGGGGTTGGGATATATGCACGTGTGCATTTATTTCTTTCTATCCAAAGCAGATATTTTCTTTGGGGTACTCTTTTGCCCACAGTAAAATCCCATTAATTTCCTGGAGAAGACTGTAATGCTGGGAGAGAAGGAAGGCAAGAAAAGGATGACCAGTAGCCTGGTAGATGGACTGTTACAGTGGCAATGTGTGGAAATATTTGTAGTGACTGACATGAGATGGCACATTAATTGTTTTTTTTTCTTTAAGGATATCCATGAACAGGGATTCTGAAAAAGTCAAAATGATGACCACAATTCTGCGGTCAAAGCTCCACCTCTTTTTTACACATAACCGTGAAATATGTTAAAAAGGGTATGGCTTCAGTTGTACCTTTTTATACCTAGTTGCTCGTGAAAGCCTGTTTCCCCTATCAATTTTCTAAGCGACTTTCTGCTTTCCTCTTCTCTTTTGGGAAGGTATAGCAAAGTCACATTTGTTAGTTCTCATTCATCTCTCTCCTGATCGCCCCAGAAACAAAATCAACTTTCTAACCAAAGTTCCCTTAGCCAAGGCACCAACGTAGTCCTGTTAAGTCTGGTGACAGGGTTTTTTCATCATATTACTCAGAATGCTACTGTAGTAACACAAAATTGCTCAATTTCTGGTGCCTTGGAATCCTTGAGCATAAAATGTCTTCTTGGTTATTCCCAACTATAAAAAGGTAAATGTTCCCCCCATAAACACACACACACATGAGTACTAGTTGGTCCAACTCTAGGAGCAGTGCTCATCTCCATTTCTAAGTCGAAGAGTCACTGCTGTCCGAAGACATTCCCGTGGTCAGGTGGCCAGCATGACTGAATGCCTAAGGAATGGAGGTGATCCCTATTTTTCTACTTGCATTTTTACATGCTTTCGAACTGTTAGGTTGGCAGTTTCCAACTATAGGCTTACTCTGTATGCTACTGTTCTCTCACAGATGCAACTCTCCATTTAAAATACGTTGCTACTGTACAGAGAAAATTGACAATAGCTCCAATAATTTTAAAAGCCCCATGGTACTAAGCTATTTGTTGTCATTTAATGCAGCCAATTCAGATTATGGGAAATTTCCAATGATTCTCATTATGATGGAATGTAGTCTGGATCCTCAGGAGGGAGGGGCTGCATTCCATAAGGCAGTGGTTCTCAACCATGGCCCACAGACCCCTGGAGGGCTGCAATGACATCCTAAGGGAAGCAAAGTCTTTAAGAAATGTTATGATTTAAATTTTAAGTCTTGGAGGTCCATGACCATGGACCATGGCCACAAAACGGGGGTCTGTGGTGAAGAAAAGATTAAGAGCCACTGCTATGGGGCAATGAAGCAATGAAACTTAGAAAGTTTGGTTGGGAGAAAGATAGTTAAGGAGTCTCTTCCCTAGTTGTTCTCATAGCATATTGATAGTGATGCAAATAGCTGCTTTAGTTTGGCAAGGTTTCTGTTTATAGGTCAGGAACATTAAAGGAAACTGATCAGAAGTAATCCTGTATATCTTTCTTGGTTTCTGGGGTCTGATATCATTGGGCTTTTAATGGTGTGATTTGTTTTATTATGGATCAAAAGGAACTTTCTCCTAACGTTTCTTCAGAAATGTCCTCATGGCTGATCCCATTCCGCTAAAGAAGAAACAGTGATGGTTTTGTCCCATTCATTCAGGACTACTCGAAGCTGTTAATCTAAACAGTACCACTCGTTGCTTCCCTCTTTTCTCCTCCCATCCCTTTTTTTGTTTTTCTCACTTCATTTCAACCAGCTACTATGTTGTGACAGACAGTATTTTGTCTTTCCCCCAGATCCCCATGATGCTGGACAGCAATCAGGGTTTCTTTCAGCAGGCCTGCCATCTGGCTGCAATTAATTCATCTTACAAATCTCTTTTCTTCCACAGAGCTGCCTCAGGCCACTCAACTACTTTTCTGAGAGCTTTGAGAGACATCCAACCCATTGTGCAGAAAGCTGCTAGTTCTCCTGTGAATCTTGCAAACTCATCATACATTCATGCAGGACACTTCACAATTATCTGCAAACAATTGATCCATTTGTTTGGTGCTGTAATGCTCAATGACTGCCTGGCAAAGCATGGTCCATGTTTTTTTCATAGCTGAAGGTGTCCCTTATCAGTTAGGTATTTATTTGCTTTGTGCCAGAATCTTGACCAAACTTTAACTCAGTGCTTGATTTATATGGAGATTTTGCTTATGGAGATTTTCCATAAACATTGTATGCATGTTCCCTTGAATCAGCACTGATTCCCCTCCCCCCTGCAGTTTTTTTGGCAAGTTTTTTTAGAAATGGTTTGCCATTGTGTCCTTCTTAGGGCTGACAGACAGTGATTGGTCCAAAGTCATCCAACTGGCTTTATGCTGGCTAGAACTTCCAACCTCCCAATTTGTAGTTCAATACCTTAATCATTACAGCCAAACTAGCTGTCATCATAAACATTATTCCCTCCTTAAATAGTTGGAGTGCCTAATGTTGTATCCCCCTGACTATGTCAATTCTCCACAATTACGGTCAGAAAGGTGTCACCTTATTTTCTTTCCCTCCGTTCCCCCCCTTATTTAAAGACACAGACTAATTAAAACAAATGCAGGGTTTCAACTTTTATTACTCCCCTCTTAAACCTATTTATACATGCAAGCATATCTTTTGGCCAAACTGAGCTTTGCGTTCCACAAGAATTGAGCCAGAATGCCTGCATAGATCTGTCCTTCTGTGTGATACCTCTCATACATTTTTGTACTTTACAGCAAGGCTTTCCCAGACCAACATCAGCACTTTTCTCATACTCTTGGCTTAGTTCACATGAAAGCAATCAATGTATGTCTTCTTCAAATTCTTCATTCTGATTCTTTTTCACATAGTATTTAAACTGAAATCTTCCAGGACAAATCCTTCTGCTCATAATGGGTCTGTAATGTTCCATCTTTCATGCATGCTTATCCACACTTTGTGTGTGTGTGAGTGTGTGTGTCTTTGAGAAACTCATGCAGTTTTCTTGACAGCATTTTCCAAAGTGTGTTGCCTTTGCCTTCTTCCTAGGACTGGGACAGAGTGGCTGACCCAAAGTCACTCACATGAGTTTGCCGTAAGGTTGGATTATAAGAAACACTGTCACGATTTCTATCTTGGTGACTTAATCATTAGGCCAAATTGTCTTTCAAATTCACACCAAGGCATAGCATAAACTTCCATGTCTATATATCATGGTTTTATTTAATGATTAACACTATATGCCAGTGACAAGATAGCAACCCTAATATACTGGTAGAGGTTCTTTATTTAATGAGGTTATGTATGGTTAACATATTCTGATTCTGACACCTACAAATATAGATTAGCAGCACAATTTCCTCATGAAAGTCAAATGTATTTCAGTACATTCCTGCATGACAAGTTTTTGTCTCCCATAATGCAAAATTCTTTACCAAACCAATTTTCTAATTTTGTCAGCTTTTCTTCTCTATTCTAGTTACTCATCTGCAAAGTCAGACATCTAATTTATTTTACTGGCCTTTACTGACCTCACTACCCCAGTTCCTCTTTTGCCTCCTCAGGTAACAAAGCTAATTGTCCTAGTTTTGACAGAATACTTCCAAAGTGTACCTACTTTTCTTAAGTCAGAAGGCTACTTCAAAATAGAAAAAGATACAAAGATGGGTTCGCCATAATACCTGAAGTTATTCCAAAATGTGTTTTAGAGCTGTCTATCCTGAGAGACTCCAATGGGCTCTGGGTGGATTCTGAAAGAATTTTTGTTTTTTTCTATTTTTAGGCTTAGGACAATTAATGTACTCCATGAATGGATATTTCAAACTTTCATAGAACTTTATGAAACACAATTAAACACACACACACACACAGCCCTTGGTGTTCTCTGAACTTGATTGTCTGCTTACAGATGTTTCCTTATCCGATAGGCATTGAACCAGTAGGTAACTTGGTAACATCTACACTGTTAGTGAGTGTGAAGTCTGCCAGTGTTGGTGCGGGTTTGGTTTTGTCCTTGGCAGAAAAAAAGTAAATTTGTCATGTTTTGGAACTGAAATTAGCTTTCCTCTTTTTTTGGATTTTTTTTCACATTAACACATTCCAACACATTCGTGACAAGTCCCAAAGAGATAACTATAAGCTTTTAGGTAATGACACTGAAAAGGAATTGACTTACAATAAGTGAATAGATTGATATTTTTAATCCTGCTATTCAGAGCTTGGTTGGATCAAGAGTGGAGCAAGAAACTTTGGGAAGGCAATTTTCCATTTCCAATCACTATGGAAAAAATCCCCCAAGTGTCTGAAATTATCCCAGTAAAATTCAGTGGCAAATGACAAATAATTTTTGTCATGTTTGACCAATCAACGCAAAGCATAACGTAGACAATAGAGCAATAATAGATATTTCGGTGTTAGCTCATTAAGCTTGCTAAATTTCACACCCTATAAAGCAAAATTTGCAATGTTTAGGGAAATGAATTTATTCCTGTTAGATAATAATATTATTCACATAAAATACATCTGAGTGCTCTGCAAATGTTGTTGTTCAAATAGCTATCTGACAAAAGTAGATATCCCTCTAAAACAAATAATATAAAGCAAAATGACCTTTGGTTCCAATGATTCTAGTACCATACCTGTACACATAAGAACCAGTACCCCCAGGTTAGCTCAAATGGGGCATTATACTGAAGCAGTTTTTCAATTAAGACACCTACAATCTGCTAACTTAAGGAATGTATAACTCTATTGGATCCATTAACCCAGTGAAACTGAAATTTTCACACAAGTTTTATTTACAAAGTTGTGGCTGGTTACAGCATCCCCACATTTTGATGCTATCCTGCCAGTTTCCTACAACCAAAATCAATGGGCAAGTCAACAAGAAGTCATCCTTTCCAATGCCTTTTTTTCCCACGAGTGTGATAGCAACACCATTCAGGAAAATTAAATGTTCATTTTAGTCACATCAAACTGCAGTACCATTCTTTCAAAGGATGACCTAATACATCGCAGGGTTGACTAGTTTAAATATAATCATTGGGCTAGTGTTAGGTGGAATGTACTTGTGGGTCTCTTATTTAAAACTTTGTTGACTGGGAATCTGTACTAAAATTGTAGAATTGTTACAATCTTTCTTGTTAAAACTTCTCAGAATGTATAGATGACTTCCTTAATATGGAGCAGGCAAGATTTAACATAGTTTACCAGAGTTCCCTGTTATGAAGCTTTTGAACATATTAATTCTCAAACAGTATCCTACTGCCAGTCAGGCTGTTGATCGTTTGTAATACCAGTCCATCTCTGTGAAATTCAATAACTTAACATAAAATTGATATAATATAAAACAGTGTCTGACCTCCAGTGTTTTTCCTTCTCACAAGACAACACTAATCTCCTGTACCTCAAGCTATAAAGTTGGAATAAGCTGCTAAATCATTAAAATCCTGTATTTTAAACCATTGCCTTTGTAAAACCAAGTTTTGCTCATCACTCCCTTTTCAAATATCTCTAGTGTCTTTTTAATAAGTATGATAATGCATCTTATAACTCAAGCTAGCCTAAAGGCTGTAGTCTTGAGAGGGCCTTGTGGGAGACCAATTCAAAGGCACAGCATGTAGAATATGTTTGACTTGATGACAGATGGTTTAAAAGATACCTGAGCTACTTATAACTCATGTTTGTCCTTAGGGTTACTCATGTGCAGGGACTGTAAAAAAACTTGTTTAAATAATGCAAGTTACTTAGTGAATAACGTTGGGAATTGGAGTGAGTTCATACAAGCAGCAGCAACATAAACCACAAGTCATCAAATTACATTTCACATAGTAACTTGTGAGGAAAAACAAGATAAGAAACAGAAGATTTCTCTGCATAGGAACATGTAAGGAAAAGTCAAGAATAACGAGCAGAAGGTAGATGCTACCAGAAGCTTTTGCAAATTTTGTTTGCTGGTGTTCTTGTTTTCCCTTTGGATCTTGGTTTGATGATGGTCTATTGGAGCAAGGATTTAAAGATTCTTCAGTGATGAAGAACCTCCCAGAAGTTTTATTTTGGTTTTTGTTTGTTTGTTTGGAGAGAAGCAAGAGGCAACACAGATGAGCCAGAATACCAATTCTTTAATGAAGCAACTTGTCCCCTTTATGTCCAATGAGATGCATCTATCTAGACCAGTGATGGCTAGCTAACCTTTGAGGCACCGAGTGCCCAGACAAGTGACAGCTAATGAGTCGCAGCTGGTGATGTCATTGCCCAGTGCCATTGTTCTCTTTCTGAGCATGTTCAACTCTAGGGTGATGCTGAGGTGACTTGGCTCATGTGCCAACAGAGAGGGCTCTGCGTGCCCGCTGTGGCACATGTGCCATAGGTTCGCCATCACTCATCTAAAGGGTTTGGTTCTGAAGAGACCTCATTAAATGCAGAGCTTCCTGCTGTAAAAGTTCAACAGAGAAAATATATGGGAAATTATATGTTAAGGATATTCAAGCAAGCGGCTTCAGTGAAACTGGTTTGATTCATAAACAATTGCTAGAGAATAGTACCTGTTCTTTTTTACTATTCCCTCTACCTGATTCTTTCACATTCACATCAGACATGACATTTTATGGTTATATGTGTGTGGGGAGAGCTGTGGTTTCTAGAATGACAACTGGTTTGCAAAACTAGAATGGAAAGTAACATTCACGTTAGAGAAAAGAAAGGGGGAAAATCATTTGCAGTGTAAGACACACATAGCCAAATTGCCTTTGCCGTGATCTGTGTATCAAGGCAAAAGGAAGAATCCAGTTCATAGAAATGTTCCTTTTGGTCACATCAAATCTATAGCCGGTCAAATAGAAAAGGTCAACATTTTGAGTGGCACATTTAAGACAATTTAGGAATGCAATACCATGGCCACAATGTAAAATGGATAAAGCCACTTAACAACATGCATGGAGTTGGATTTTGGAAAATGTAATTTCTTTTGAACTGATATACTTGCTTTAGAGCGTACGTTATAGTTTTCCTGTTTCATAGGTCAAAATAGTTGGAAATTTGCTATCCTGATTTCACCAGTTAGATTTTAAAAAAAACAGTCTGCTAAATGAAAGTAGTCAGTTACTTATGAAGAGCTCAGAAAGGAGGCTTGAAGGCTACAGGAACCTGTACATCTCTGTTCTGCTGATTCAAAATAACCACCCAGAGAAATTGAGGGTGACAGAACCAACCTGTTCACATGATCATTGCACAAATCCGGTCAGAGCTGAAGAAGCTTCTTGGATGAGAAGCAAAAGATCTTCAGAGAAAAACAAGGAAGTCCAGTTGCCTCTTGAAAAAGCACTTTTGGGACAACCATGACCTGGATGACTGAGAATCTCCATAGACATAATCATTACACAATGCCTTTCTTTTTAAGACTCAGAAGAACATCATATTAACTGAAAATATAAAGAAAGCACAGGGATTGTGTCTACCATAATGTCCCAAGATATTCATTTTTTGAGAAAATGCTTGTTGAAGAATACAGTTATTAGAGAAGCATGGATGAATAAAATTTGGTTCTTTACTATCCTTATAATGCTATTATTTCTATATATTTTTCTTCTGTACCTGATTGTTGAAGATTGTCTATACAAGTCCCTGCAATTCTTTTGGCAAAATTGTTCAGAAGTGGTTTGCCATTGCCTCTTTCCTGGGGCTGAGAGAAAGAGACTGGCTCATTCAATTGACTTCATGTTTGATTATTTATTTATTTATTTATCTAGATTTATATACCGCCCTTCTCCAGAAGGACTCAGGGCAGTGTACAGATAACATAAAAATTAACATTGAACTTTAATAATATTTTACAAAATATGGGATATGGGGGG
>JANHFO010003854.1:67761-79182 GCA_032468095.1 Pareas carinatus
ACCCACCCGAACCCCTTAAAACCTTATTTAAAATCCCATTTAAAAACCTCCGCAACTTAAAATCTTTTTTGGCCTTGACTGCATGCCACCCCTCAAGAAACTAAACCTGAACATTTATCAGCAATTGTTAGCAATAAACTCACAAAAACATTTCCAAGCTTATTTTACTGTTGTATTAGCCAATATTTATCAGATGTCTACCCAGTCCCATTCTGAAGTTTTACAATAGTTTTTTTTTACAATGGATAAATATGTAATCATTAAAATTATAGGTTTTTTCCCCATGTGCATATTTTTAATACACCTGTTTTTGCACATATGATCATTGGAGTGACAAATCGATGATATCAAAAGTGGATTTTTCAAAACTTCCAGTAGACAGCGCAGAAGAGAGGCAGTAGACTTGGGAGGCTCCTGAGTCAAACTGCCTGACAGCAGGTAGACCGGTTCGGTTCCATACTTGGAGATGAACCTAAGTTGCCCCGAAGAGACAACGAAAAGAGGAGATGTTCCACAGTCCCTGGGGAGGTGGCAACTGCCCTGGGATTGGGAAGAAAAACTCCTCAAAAAGTCTGTCTGGCTGTGCTGCGGGCTCACAGCATTTAGCCACAGATGAGCCAGAAGTAACAATAAAAGCAGCTTGAAATCAAGCCACAAAAAGGCAGAAGATCAACATCTAGCCATCTGGGTGAGTTTGAAAATCCTACACCAAAAAACTATGCCACCTGATTAAGAAAATTTAAAAAGAGTTAACACCCAAACGAGGGGGGGGGAATGGCGACTGAAAATGGAAGGGATTAATTATAAAAGAAAAAGCTTTGGACTGAAATAAAACCTCTAGACATGAAATTTCTTTCTATCCAGATTAAAACTTAAAAACTTTGCTTGCTTAATATAAGACTGGAATTTGTAAAACACTGCTGGATTTAATTAAAAAAGAAAAAAACTGGGTAATAAAGTGAAAGTGAACACCTGACTCTGACTGCAGATGCAAAGAAATGAAACTTCTCTGGCTTGTTGCTAAATATAGACAGAGGCAGCTACAAGAAAAATAAAATAAAAATGGCTATATAAATACTGAAATGTCTGAACGAAGTGCTGATGACATTTATAGATTTGCAAGAAGCTAATATTAAAGAATTCCTGCAAAAAAATAGATCAAAGGTGTTCACAGAAGCCAAAGGAAAAAAACATAAGCAAAGAACAGATAAATTATTGCAGCATGGAAGACAATTATGCGGATAAATTGGAAATAAAAGACAGAAAACAACAAGTTTCTAGAGAGATGGATTTACTCAAGAAAAGAAATTAAACCTCAAACTAAAAGCCAAAAGGAGGTTAAAAAGAAGGAGCAGGGTGTCTAAACAGAGACCATTAATTACCCCATGAACGCTACAAGAAGCAAGCAGAATCTAATCCACAAAACAGCTTTAAAGAACTATAAGATATTCATGGTGAAATCTGAGGAAATTTGGAGAGAAACAAGCAGAAAGGAATGGAATAATATCAGAAATACAGACAAAAGGCAGCCACAGATGTGAAAATTATGGGAAAAAATTGGACAGATAAAAATATCGTAAAATGAAGAACTGAATTTAAAATTTAAAGTTCTGTTCTATTGATGGATTAGGTATCTGAACTAAAATGATAGAGAGAGATAGAAGGAGTAGGTGGGAAATAATATCAATGAACATGATAAGTATTGATGAACTAAATTTGAATTGTATGTCCAGCAGGCCTATGTTGATGGAAATATGTAAGCATGTTGTTTTTTGTTTTTATATGAAAATAATAAAATCTATTTATAAGAAAAAAAGTGGACTTCTCATGTGAGTCACAAAATTAGGGAACTGCCCCACAGTCTCTCACACTGGGGAAGACAGGGTGATAGCCAGCTCTTTTCAGAAATTATACCAAATGTATGGGTACCAGATCACATAGATGGAATTACATTTGGAAGCTAGAAGGTGTTCCATGCAACACATATATATTCAGTATTCATTCTACAAATAGGATTGCGTTCTGCAGGATGACCTGACTTGGTACGACATTTGAATTACAGAATGTCATTCCATGGCAAATCAGGCTATAGAATGAAGATGTGGCTATTGATCCTTTACTTTGGACTTTCAATCCTTAAGATTGCATTGCACAGGTAGTTTTGGTTGACTATTTAGACATTCCTCATTGCCTGCCTAACAATAGCACTTAGACCTATATACTGCTTCACAGTGCTTTTTTTGGCCCTCTCTAAGCGGTTTACAGAGTCAGTATATTGCCCCCAACAATCTGGGTACTATTTTACCGATCTTAGAAAGATGGGAGGCTGAATAAAACTTGAGCCAGTGAGAATCAAACTGCTGAACTACAGGCAGCCAGCAGTCTGCAGAGTAGCCTGCAGTACTGCATTCTAACTACTGCACCACTACACTGCAGCACTATGTTATAAGACAGCTACAAAAAAGATACATCAATACGTTCCAAGCCACTAGAAACAAGCCAGTTTTGAGAAAACCTGATAATATACTGGGCACATGGTCAAATATATATCAGTTGTCAACTGCATTACTGAATAAATGTATCCACGTGTAAAATTGGTGGAGAAAAAAGAATCTGTTTGTACATATTCATAATACAGCACAGCTGTTTGATGGGCTTTGCATTGGGGCCATGGGTCATTTAATTCTAAAATGCTATCTGCTTTACTGTTTTGTTCTTCTGGGAAGGAAAATTCTTTTCTGCCATCAGGTCTATAGGGGCTGGCCATTTTTGATGTGCTTCAAGAATAGATGAGTTTTCTAAGACAGAGAATCTTCCAGATAAAAGATTCTTTAGACATCGATCCCAACCACTGTCTCGAAGCAAAAATCAGAATTAAAGCAACCCTAACAGATGGCAGTTTAACTTCTGCTTGAATACATCCACTAATCTGATGAACTAGTTGTATTTTTGTTCTCTTCTTACTATTAAAAAACTCCTTCCCTCTTCTCCCATCATACAGTTGGAATTAGATATGCTATACATTAAACCCATTATTCTGTGTTCTATAGCATCAGATGATAGAGAACACACTTTCTTTGATATGTAATTTTGTCTTAAGAGAGCGATCACATTAGCTATTGTTTACAGATGAACAGAGATTCACACCAAGATTAACACTAGAACAACAATCAAGAAGGAACCAAGGAACTATCAAATTAGACAAATAAGCTAATAGTAAACAACAGCCTAATCAACAAATCACTAAGAGACCATGATTACCAACACTGGGCAAATGATTCCTGTATAAAAAAAGAGCATTCTCAACTGCCTTCTAGCACTGAAGATATTACCTAGCTTGGTAATGAAATGTCTTCAAGAAAAAAAAACCAAGCTCAGAGAGGACCAAGAATCACACAGTTCAACCCTGAGTTACAAATAATCTCTTCTATTAGTAGAATAAAATAGCAAAGATTAATCCCATAACTTGTAGCTGCTCTTCTATTGTTTTTCTTTCTCCTTCATTCAGTTGTGTCTGATTCAGAGACTTCCTGGACAAACCCTGCAGTTGTTTTGTTGCTGTTTGACGAGGGTTTTCAGGTTTGACTTTGATTTCTTCTTCCTAGGACTGAGAGAGCGCGATTAGACCAAGTTCACTCAACTGACTTTGTGCCTAAGATGGGACTAGAACTCGTGATGACCCACTTTCTAGCCTGATGCCTTAACCACCTCCTCCCCACAGAGATTCTTTTTCCAGAACAAAGAAAGGGAAAGCTAACACATGCGTTCTGCAGAAGAGCAGCAAAAAGGATGCACACATTATACGGAGCTATTGTGCACAAGTTTATATCTGAAGTATCAATTTGTCATACCCTAAAATGTGTGACATATTGATATAATATGCATGGCTTATTGATCATAAAATTGAGAAATGCTTTAATATGTTGTCACGAAAAGTTAACATATCTTGCCGGTGACATTTCGGCAAACTGTCCCAGCATTCATGCTTCTTCTGAAAGTGAGTATTTGTCTTTAAAAGCAGCAGTTCCAATGATAAAGTATCTTACGAGCCAGAAGTAAAATCACTTGAAGAATAGATAACTAAGGACTATACTTAACTCCATGCTAAAAATGTTTTTTAAAAAATTAGAAAGAAGATACCAATAGAACAGAGCCAGTTTTGTGGAGGTGGGGGTTATCTGTAAATTTTAAACCCCTTTTTATTTAACATTGTCTGAAATAGCATACATATAAACTTATCAAATTAATCCCTTTGGAATAAGAAGCATTATGCACACTAGCATAATGTGACTAAGAAATAGGCCAAAGAAATTAAAAGTTGGAGAAAAACAAATACAGATAACATCCAATTTATATCATCACCACTTATAACTCTACATGTCTTATTGTTTTATTTTTATTTATTGATCCAATTTATATGGCTGCTCATCTGGGCAATAAATAAATAATAACATAGAATTTCTGTTTTAAAAAATTCATAAAAATACATCAAGTTTCAATAAAAATATCAAAAATCCATGCCAAAGTTTCCATGCTAGCATCCATTGTATGGTTGCTGTCAGCAGTGAGATAGGCAGCATAATAAATGACTGACTGACTGACTGACTGACTGACTGACTGACTGACTGACTGACTGGATGGATGGATGGATGGATGGATGGATGGATGGATGGGTGGATGGACGGACGGACGGACGGACGGACGAACGAACAAACAAACAAACAAACAAACAAACAAACAAACAAATTGGAAAGAACCAGGTTTTACTGCCTTACAAAAGGTCATAAGAGAAGGAGTTTACCCATATATATTATTGCAGTGAGGGGAGGCTGTTCTACAGAGGTTACACAACCGAGGAGGCACAATTCTGGAGAAATGGTAGATGACATTATTTTACCAGTAAGACTCAGAGTATGCTCACTCTGTCAGATCTGGTGAGGCAGGGAGAAACTCACACAGGGAAGGAATGAGTCATGACAAACTATGCCATGTAAGACATTAAAAGTGACAACCAGCATCTTGAATTGCATTCAGGAACCTATTGCAGCTCACATAGCAGTGTTGTTACATGGAAATACTGCTGTAGTCTTGATCCCAACTTGTTTCACCATGTATCCACTTTTGTGTGCTCCATTCCATGGTCTTCAACTTACTTTCACATTTTTCCTCATATAGTAAAATTCCAACTTTCAAGCAGAGGAGTTCTTTACTGTCCAACTATTTTCTTACAAGCACTTGTACAATTTAACATTTGTTTCATCCATTTTCCCATCTTTGGTAAACATTTTGCGAAAATACACAATTCACTTACTTGCTCTTTTTTCCCCATCATTTACACATAACTTGCAATTCCTCCCTCCATTTTCCCTGTCAAACACAACTACTTTGGTCTTTGATACATTGATTTTCAGATCACTGATCCTCACTGCTTTATATAATTGATCTAACATTTGCTGCAAATTATTCAGCTTTTTAGTCAACAATGAATCATTGCTTGCATTAAAAAAAATCTGCACATTCATATCCCCAACTAAAACCACCCTAACATGTCAAACAAAAAAAGTATTCCGTCTACATTTGTCCATAAACCCATTAAGCAAGGAAGGGGACATCATACATCTTTGTCTTATTTGTTGGACTGTTTGCTAAGCGTTTTCCTCATTCTCATGCATAGCTTAAAAATAAAAATCTGCTCTCAGCAATACACTTTGCTCTCCTCTTTCTCAATTCATTTGGGAGAAAGAGAAATATGTTATTCTCAAATAATAGCTTAGTGTAAAGCTAGAAGCTGTTGTAGGAATCCTTTTAGTTTGAAAGGTAGGATAGAACTACAATAAAATAAACATATAACATAAAAATTAGGTTTTATCCTGTTTGATTTATTTATTCATTGCATTTATATACTCACTTGTCTCATGTGTGTGATGCTTGGCAGAATGCACAGAAACAGGGACAATAAAAATAGATCCATTAAAACTATTAGAATAGTTAAAACTATCAAGATAAAAAACATGTAAGGAGACATTCAAAATTCCACATACAATACAATAATTTTGTAGACTTTTTTTGCAAGCTATTTTTGTAAGATATCCAAAAGTCTGCTGACAGAACTATGTCTTAAAGGTCTGCAATGACTAGCTGAGATATTCACCTGCTCTATAAGAGAGAAATCGAAAAGCAAAGCAAAAAGCAAAGACATAACCTTGTCAACAAAGATTCACAGAGTAAAATCATGGGTTTCCCAGTTGCAATGTATGACTCTGAGAGTTGGGCTATAAGGAAGGCTGAACGTCAAAGAACCGATGCCTTTGAGTTGTGATGCTGGACAAGACTCTTGAGAGGCTTTTGGACTCCAAGGCAATCAGATCAGTCAGTCCTGGAAAAAAAATCAACCCTGACTGTTCATTAGAAGGACAAATGATGAAGCTGAGACTCAGATATTTTGGCCACCTAATGAGAAGAGAGAACTCATTAGAAAAGGCCATGGTGCTGGGAAAGATGGGAAGCCAAATGAGACGAAGGGGACAGCAGAGAATCAGATGGCTGGATGGAGTCATTGATGCAGCAGACATAAGTTTGGGCAGACTGTGGGAGGCTGTGAGGGACAGAATGGCTAGGCTGGCTGTGGTTCATGGGGTCACAACGAGTTGGACTGAACAACAACAGCAACAACAACAACACCGCAATGGCAGTGCTTCGCACCATGCAGTAAAAACACATCTTTTTAAGATGGGTAGCCTCTTGTTCACACCCTATTATTTTCCCAGTGATCTTAATTTACCTCTAATTAATTTGACTTTCAATGAGTGTACATCTGAACCTATACATGTAACTCTGTATAATATCATTACTACTTTGGGATTGATGCAATCAGTATACAACAACACTAATTTTAACAACTGCCTTGATCTCATCTTCTGCAACAGTAAGGATACAATTTATGGACTACAAACAAAAGGACATTTTTCTAACAGTGACCATAGCATGATTGATTTTGTCTCAATTTATGTCCCAGTAAAGAAGATCATAACGATGGGACTCCAAATTATAACTTCAAAAAAGCCAACTATGATCTCATAACCACCAACCTCTCATCTCTTGATTGACATATTCTGTTCACTGGCTGCGATACTGCTGCAGATCATTATAAAACATTTTTGCTTGAAGTTCAAAGAGTCATTAAATTATATGTACCAACAGTAACCGCCATAGCCGGGAAAAACAAATTACACATAGCAATAAGGAAACTCCAATCTTCAGTGCTGGTTTTACCTAGTTTGGCAATGAAAGGTCTAGAAGAAACAGCTGCAAGAGGTTGCCAAATTTGGTCATGAAAGATCTGCAAAAAGTCAACCAAACTCAGAGAGCGCCAAAGACTCTACCAAAGACTTAGCTCTTTCTCAGCCTCCATCCCAAAGGGACCAGTTGAGAGTCCTCACATCACATGAGATAAAATATGTGAAGGTCCTGTGGCATCTCTTCTTACCACCTAGCCCCAGTGACCTGGAATACATTACCCACTGAGATGTCAGGGGATCTCATCTATTTCATTCACCTTGTGCCTAGAAGTATTCTATTCTGATGAGCCTTTGCAGATAGGAGCCTTGGACTACCTTGGAAGCTGATTTCTGCAAATCTTATTTGTCTTCTGATCTTGCTATTATCCTATTTTTTTTTTGCAGTGTAAATTGCCCAGTCTTTAAATAACATTCTATTCTTTTTAATTAAAGAAACTACAGGCAGTAAAGTTAGAAAGGGTGGGAGCTCACCCAGTTGCAAAGAACACACAGCAGGAATATTATCACAGCTGATATCACATGGCAAGAGTGGAATGCATATGATTTATATCCTGTTTTTCCCCCTGATTTTACATACATATACAGTATAAGGGACTAATACAGGGGATGCATTATTAGAATTATTGTAATCCCAGCTGAAAAAGTTGGACTGAAGGGGAAGTTCTTGCTTTCTTTCCTGAAAGCAAAAAGAGCGGAGATAACACAACTCAAGAGAAATGTTGCTCCAATGTTTGGGAGCAGCAGTGACGTCTTTCAGATTTGGCAAAAAAGTCGAGTCCAGTTCAGTCTTCATGAAGGAGCATCAACTCATGACATGATATTTAATTGCAAGCTCCTATATTTAATTGCAAGCTCCTATATAATCCTTTTGGGAGGAAAGCTATGACAAACCTAGACAGCAGATTAAAAAGCAGGGATATCACCTTGCCAACAAAGGTCTGTATAGACAGAGCTATGGTTTTCCCAGTAGTAATGTGTGGCTGTGAGAACTGGACCGTAAGGAAGGTTGAACGCCCAAAAACGGATGCTTTCCAATTGTGGTGCTGGAGAAAACTCTTGAAAGTTCCCTGGGCTACAAGGAGATCAAATCAGTCAATTCTAAATGAAATCAACCATGACTCTTCTTTGGAAGGAGAGATGCTGAAGTTCAAATACTTTTGGTCACCAAAAGAGAAGAGAGGACTCACTGGAAAAGACCCTGATGTTGGAAAAGACAATAGAAGGCAAAAGGAGAAGGGATCATCAGATGAGATAGTTAGATAGTGTCATTAATGCAATGAACATGAATTTGGGCAAACTCAGGGAGACAGTGGTGGACAGCTTGGCTTGGTGTGTGATCTTTTCCGTATTCCTAAAAGCAGCGAGCATCTTTATTTTGTGACCAAATTATCTTCTGAAAATAAAAGTGTTGCATCTCATTCGGTATTATGTGAAAGAGCCTTCAATTGCACTTCTTTGCATCTGAATCACTTACGCTCTCCAACCTTTTTTTTTTTTTTGCACTTTTCACCAAAGGGAAAAAACAGTAGCATCTCCAGCACAAAGTTATTGTAAAAGAAAGAATATGCTTCACTTAGTAAAGTCAAGGTGCAAATGCTGTATTTGGAAGCCTGGTAAAATGCTCCCAAATGACTCTTGGATTAAGGCAGTTGATATCTCGAAAATGGTGGCAGGTACTGGGTATGCCTAGTTGAACAAAAGGAAGGACTAGGGGTGACATGATAGTAGTCTTCCAGAACTTTAATCTGTCACAAAGAAAAGGAGGGTCAACCCGTTTTCCAAGCACCTGAGGGCAAGACAAGAAGTAATGAATAGAGACTTATCAAAGAACAATCCAACCTAGAACTAAGGCAAAATTTCCTGATAGTGACAACAATTAAGCAGTGGAACAGCTTTCCTCCAGTGATTGTGAGTGTTCCATCACTGGAGGTTTTTAAGAATATATTGATCAGCCATTTTTCTAGAAGGGCATAGGGTTTGCTGCTTAGTCAGGGGATTGGATCAGAAGACCTCTAAAATTCCTTCCAACCTCTGTTATTCTCTATTCTGGTCGAATCATTGAGAGAGGTGTGGTGAGTGTCTGATAGATGCTGGAAGTGCAAGAACAATCAAGGTACATATTGTCATATATGGTGGATGTGTGCATACGCTGAAAAATATTGGAAAAGAATACATAAGTGGTTGCAAGAAATGATAAAAACATGAACAGATTTTAAACCTGAAATGTTCTTGTTAGGTACTATATCTCAACATTTAAATAGGCAACATTTGTACCTGATTGTACACATACTTACAGCAGCTAGGATTGTTTTTGCACAGAACTGAAAGAATGAAGTAATAATACAAGAGGAAGAAATAATAAGAAAAATTCTGGAAGGTGCGGAAATGGACAGACTAACATTATTGGTGAAAGATAAAGAAGATACACTACATTTTCAGACATGGAACCATTTTTATAATTGGTTGGACAAGAGATGGAAAGAATAGGTGTGAAATTGTACTAGCAAATGTAAATAGATATTGTTGATAGATATAGTCTTTGAATGTACTACTAGGTGATTGTTTTTTACTGATTTACTGAAGCATGATGTTATATTGTTGTTTTGTTTTACGTGTTTGTCATGTTTGTTTTTGAAAATAAAAATTATTTTCACACAAAAAAAGAATTTTTTTTCTCTCTTCATACAGAAGAGGTATTTTTTTTACTAAGTCAGTTGACAAACTTGAACCTGTCATATTTCAGAGTAATTTAAGGGAGTTTTAAGCTCCAGTCGGGTTGGAAGGCTTTCATTTCTTCATCCTTTGATTCAGCATCATACACAAACTTCGCCTCCAATTTGTCATTTTAAACCTGTACATCAAAACGGATTTATAACAAGATTGGTACCTTGCATAAAATGTGTTGGTGGGAAGCAGACTGCAATTGTCCACGTTAATGTTCCAGTAGATAAAACTATGAAGTCTTTGAAAGGAAATCTGTAGTTTGATCATTTTTTTTTACCAATTTCTCAACCCTCCTTTAAATGTCATAAAATACTCTTAGCTACCTGACTATTTTAGGAAATCTTATTTTCTTTTATGAACAAAATCACTTATACTTATCTCTGTTTCCTAAATTTCAATGCGGGATGGTAATTTTTCCTTGTCACAGTTTCTTCTCATGACACAAACTTCAATCAAACAAAAGTTTTTTAAAAAAATTCATTTATTGTTACCTGTTGAGAAAATGCCAGCAAGACCGTTTGCAATAAAACTACAGGTAGCCAAAGGAAAAAAAGAAGTATGAAAAGGCTTAAAACAATACCAGAACTGAATTTTAAAATATGCTATTAATAATATTAAAAGGCAGATAGTTTTCTGACATGCCAAGAAAAATGAAAATCAATCTTAGATCTGTATGCGTAATTGCACACAGAGAAAACAGAATGGTTCCCAACATGCAAGACAAAGAAAAACAAACTGAAAGGATTTTGAATTGAGGTACTGTGAACGTATGCAGCATTTGTACATTGATCTGAAATTGGGACTAATAAGAGTAGAGTTCGAGCAAAATAAAATAGAATCATTCAATCTTGTTTTACTAACAAAAAGAGCTAAAATATTTCATAAAATTCACTATATATGTAATTCTCAGTTTAAGAACATTCCCAAAATCTAACTTATATTTGCAGCCAAGTTGGAATGGAATTAATGTATAAAATAACAAGTGGCGGGGTTAAGAATACCCTATTTCATATTCAGCTTGATCACACAATGCTACTTACAGAATATTATACAATATTATAAAATACAATAATATTGCTCTGGTTTACATACAAGTTCGACTTAAGGGCAGACCTTGAGAATGGAACTCATTCTTAAACTGGGAACCACTGTACTGCCTAAATAGGTATTTGTAATGATCTTGAGTAGTTGCTTATTTAACTTGAATCACTGTGCATTTTACTCAAATTAAGCTATAATACAAGGGTCCCCAACCTCTGAGCTGTTAGATCGTGGGTAACCAGGAACGAGACGGAGACACACTCTGCGTGATAGCTTTATTGATGCTGGTGGTCAGCTAGAAGAATGGCGCCTGGCTGGCGTGCTGCCCCTTAAGTACCCCCGGAGGGGTGGCAGCCTG
>JANHFO010003857.1:51494-61901 GCA_032468095.1 Pareas carinatus
AGCTGGCAAGGCTTAATAAAAGAGCGGTGAGCCTTAATACAGGTAGTCTTCATCTTACAAGCATTTGCAATTACAATGGCGCTGGAAAAAGTAATTACAACTGTTTTTCACACAGTTACATCCAAATTTGGATGCTTGGCAGCTGGCCTGTACTTATGATGCTGCAGTGTCCCAGGATCATGTGATAATCTTTTATGACCTTCTAACAAACGAAGTCAATGGGGAAGCCAAGTTCCCTTAACAATTCTGTTACTAACTTAACAACTGCAGTGATTCACTTGACAAGCGTGGTTAAAAAAGGTCATAACATAGAACAAAATCCATTTAACAAGTGCTTGCTTAGCAATGGAAATGGGTTCAATTGTGGTCGTAAATCAGGAATTACCTGTATTTATCTTGACCGTAATATCTAACCACATTATGATTTAGCATATTGTGTGAATATCCTGAGCATTTAAAAAAGTGTGTTTAACATTCAGCCTATGCAAAATGCTTTCTCCTTTCCCATCTGGAATAATAGGACAGGCTTCCTTTTCTGGGATTTACAATCAGAGACAGGAAAACCACACTGCAGTGTGTGACCCCAGCCTGAGTTATAGTAAAAAAAAGCTGCAAGGACTTTATTCACAGAAGGTGCGCAGAAATGCTGTTTGTGGAGAGAGATTAGCATTCAGGAATGTTGCGTTATACAATTCAGAAATAGCATTGAGCAATTGATACACAAGAGAGCAAGTCTCTCTGGCATTCAGGCTTCTCATAGGATGGGTTGATATGCTGGGCTAAAGCATAATGAATTTAGTTGGGAGAGTTATGAATCAGTTGAATGCTGGACACTTTTGAGATACTTACAAAACCCACGTCAGCTCCCTGTTTTTGTATTCTCATTGAGTGATTTCTGGAGTTTGTCAGCTGTTTAATCTCAGCTGCTTCTGGGGATTTTTGGAGAATTATGGCAGGGAAATTCCTGGCTGTATATCAGTATAAGGATAAAGTCTCTGTCTTTCTTTGTAAGTTAACCTTTTGATTTCCCACCAAGAAGTGAAACTTTGTAGAAGGAACCAATAAACACACAGCTCACACAAAGAGCAGTAACATTTCTGTTGGAGCACCAAGGACACCAGCCTAGACACTGTTGTCCCAGAATGAACTTGAGGGGAAAACAGTGAGAAGCAAATAAAAATGGTTAAAGCAAATAAAAAATTCAGGCAGTAGATGGAACATCATTTTGAATAAAATAGTTATGTTTTCTTGCTCATCATCCCCCAATCTGGAATAAAAGGGGGAAGTGAGATGCATTTTTAAAATAACAGCAAGGCCACTCATTGTACAAAGTCCTCATTTGTTTGAATGGTAGGGTTTTTTTTAATAATCACAAAACACACTAAGAAACAAATCACTTTATACTTTATTGTAGTACCCCCCAACTTGGTGCGCCTTCAGCTAGGAGTGGAAAATGAATATGGCTAGACAGTTGTTGGAGCTGGACATCTCTTTAATGAGATGTGCAAATTCAGCTGAAATGGAATTTGGTTCTGTGAAGTTTAAAGATGGCTACAATTCCAAGAAAAGGCTGGATCAATATGATATACTACATTGTTTATTGAACAATTTAAATCCATGTTACCACTTTGTGGAATCTAATTTGAATGTCTGCAGCTCTCCTTTCTGTTCATTGTAAAACTGTTGTACACATATATTGGTGTGGTGTGTGAACTCAGTCAATTTTGGTTTATTTATCGAATTATGGTTTATCAAACTTAATGAGATTTATGAATTAGGTATGCTTGTAACTTCCATAGGAAATGTACCTAGAAAACATAGTTCCTGTTTTCCATGCTAATTCTGCCATTCGGATTTACTTTCTTATTTCAACTTTTAAAGCCACACATTCACACCAGCCTCTATGCCGAAGATCTCACATAAAAAAAGAAGCAAGTTGGTTCATTAAATAGCAAATTTAATGTAATAGATTTAAAAATAGATTGTAAGACAGTAACAGTCAATTTTTAAAAGATGATTTGACTGGTCTAGAAAACATAGGATTAATCATCTCATGAATTCATGTACAAATGTTCAAAGTAGTTTGACTCTCACTGTTTTTCTTTTATACCACTTAAGAGTTCCTGGAATTGATGCGATTTAGATGTTTCATAAATAGTGTGTTTGTAGATTTTGGAGTTTTAGGACAGATATTTTACCAATTTCTTTAAAAACAGCCAAAACAATTTTGCTACTGATATTTGGCAGTTTACTACTAAATTTCAGCTATACAACCCTATTTTTCTTCCTGGGATCATAAAAAGAGTGATGGGAATCTGTGTGCCATCTTTCCTAGTCCTTACGCTGAGCATGTTAACTCGGCCCTGTGAATTGTTTAGCAAATTATATTTAGAATCTTAGAGTGAATATTCAGTTTGGAGATTCACTGTAAAACTGAATTAGATGAACTTCCAAATGGAATAAATTTTCCAAGGCAGAGGAGAAAGTAACTACATAATGTCTAACCAAATTGAATGCCTCTGAAACAATTGGGATAATTCTATACATGCACGGAAATAGCTTTTTAAGATCAATTTCAATTTAATAGACTCAATTAAACAATTTTGTCTGACCACCCTAATCAAATCAGATGGATTTTATGAATCAAATCAATAATTTAAATCAAACGATGCCTATAAAATATACTGAACCAATGCATTCATCCAACCCTCATCTGATTGAACAGCAGACCTAACGCTGTAATTCAGCTCTACAAGGTCACACATTCTCTATCTATTAGACCAAAGTGGCCTGAAATCTCAGTCAAATTAAAGATATTGCTCCATTGTCATTGGGTCCCATTTTGAATTTGGTGAGCTCATTCATCACACATTTCTGCTTATTACTTCCCTCTTCTAGTTGGGAAGCACAGATTTTTATGAGCTTGTTTGTGTGCAGAATAGATGAATGAATAAGTGGGAAGTAGTTTTATTTTCATTTCTCCATTTTAAAGTGAGATTTTAGGAAATTTCCAATTCCTCATATACACACACGGAATCCAGATTTCTATTACTAGATCTAACCAGAGGAAATTCCCTCATGAGAAAAATGCTTATCAGTGTTTTAAATGTCTAACTCGAATACTTTTATAGAGTCAGCCTTTTCTATGGTATGCTGCAGCCTCTCCTAACTGCAGATCTCATGTTCAAGACAGTGACATGATCGGAGTTTTATTTCCAGATCAATAAGCAAGTCCCAGTTCAGACAAGAGTAATCACCCTTTCTGAGAAAACTCTTTCTACGGGATGATTTTGCTTAATCTTTGAATGCAGTGTTTAGGAATTTAGAACTCAATACATTTAAACTCTTTGGGATCTATAGGAAGAATACTGTGGGTGGAAATAAATGCTTTATAACAGAAATACATTTTTTTTATTTTAGCTCTGCTTTCCTTTGGTTTCCAGCAGTATAATTTAGGATTCTTCTGCATATTTCATCTTTACAAAAACCCCGTGAATTTGCTTAAGCTGAAAACTAGTGGTTAGCCCTATGATGATGATGTGAATTTCCTGACTGGGTAGGAATCTGAAATCTGTTTCAGTATGCACTTCCCCCTCAAGTAAATAACTCCTATTCTTGCAAATGGTGTTAGAAAAACAGTAAATACATTTACATTAGCTATACAGATAAGATATTCATTTGTATAACTCATTAACAGTTCTGCTGTATTCTTCTATTTTTGCTTATTCTCCACACCCTTTCTCTTTAAAATGTGGAATGAAAAAAGAAAGCTTTGTTACAGTGCAACTCACTGAAGTATAAGAATAAGTAAAAAATGATTTAACATGTAAAACTTAAATGACTGAACACGTTTTTAATCCCTGAAACCTATTGTCATGTCTTGAATAAACATTAAAATGAGCTCCCAAGCAAACCTGTAAACAAATAACATATGAATGCTTATTAAATAAGATATGTATCTTTTGCTTAACCATTTCTCAGATAATAAACAGGTTTTTTTTCTCTTCATAAAAACCTAAATTCCTCCTCCTATAGATAGTTTTCTATATCCTCATGAAACACACAGGCATGTGCACACATGCACAGGCAAAATTGTTGCTAAAAATCTCTGAATTCTCCCTCTAGGTTAGGGACTTATATTGCATTTGCTTTTATTTTGCACAAAAGATCCAAATGATGCTTTAAAAACATCTCTACCTACATTCTAAGAAAAATGGGTGGATGGAACTTCTGGTTCATTGATTTCAGCACATGCAGCAGAGTCACAATGCACATTCATTGGTGAATAACAAATTATAAAGGAACATGGATGAAAGTATCAATTGCACTAAAACAAAGAAGTGAAGAAATACATACACTTTTTTGTCTAGGCATGCCAACATTTATCTGAGTCAGAATGATAATTATATGCTACAAAAGGGTGAGCATCCAGACCAACCAGCCAAATGCACTCACCAAAGAAGACTCCCATTTCCTGTACATGGTAAAATGCTTTTTGGCTGTTCAGTTATGCAGTGAAAGATATTTAGGTCAGAATGTGATATTATACCATGGATAAATCTATAGATTAAGCAATTTCTGTTTTATGTCTATGGAGCCATGACATAGATGACAAAAACGCTTCCGTAAAAAGAATAACAAGATGCAGCAACATCTTTAAAAATAACAACACCGTGCTTTAGAAATATTAAAAATACAGGGCCGGAATTGTGGTGAATAGTTTTTGCTTCTAGGTCATCCATACCAGTCTAGCTGCACACCAATCATTCTCGTCCTCTTAAGATATGGAATTCTACATCCAACACCTGGAGAACATCAGGTTGGAAAAAACTGCCTAACCCCTTTACCACATTCATACAGGCCACAACAATCAATGTATGCTGTCTCTCAACACAAAGAGAAATTAAGCCAACCTTTCCAAGGACTGGGGTCTTATCTTCTTAGGTCTGACTATCATCACCCCTTGAAGAATCAAAATTAATAGATGCCACCGGCTATTGGCAGTGGATTCCTCCCTCCGAGGCTGCAAAAGTTTCATGTTTGGCAAGATTTCCATATACATTCCTTCTTCCAAACAGAGATTGACACTTGATAGAGAATAACAGTGGATTAGAGGGGGAGGAAATAACCAAATAGATCTGCTATCAAAGTTCAGTGTGTTACTAGAGACTTAAAAGGAGAGTTCTCTAAGTGTGTTGCACTTCAATACTAACACACCCAACCAGTATCTTACTTCCATTGCTCACTGGAAATGATGGGAATTCAATGCTGAAAAAAAGGTTAATTAAAAAATCCAGTGAGAGAAAGTGAAGTATAAACTGGTTTCGCTCATTGTTCTAAGTCATAATTGGTGTGGTTTGACTTTGATCTAGCTTGAGATACAGGCACAACCATTGTTGTTTATTAGACTGCTAAAGCTTTTAACCCATGGATAAAGCCTAGGTAAGTGTTATATAAACCAGGTTAATGTCAGGATTATTTGTCGTAATGAAACTTGTTTTTTTGTATAGCAGATGTGAACTCACTTCTTATGGTTTCCTGGTATGTGTGAAGTAAGATTCTCTTCAACAAATAAAGAAAACAGGAAAAAGAAAATCCCAACCCAGGCTTACTCAGCTAGGTTTGAACCTGATTTCATGCCAGTCTGCTTGGTTTTAGCTTAATGGCAGGTGCCAGCTCGGTGAATATTCATTGCCACTTAGCTGAGAAGTAGCATCTCTCACACAGGAGGGAGATTAACAGTCCATGAATGGTGATTTATCTCTAAGGGGTGGTAAAAAAGGGTAGCCAAGGGAATGCCATTTCCTTTTCAACCATCACTTTTCTGAGCCCATTTTATTCTCCAAAAAATCGGGGTGGTACCCTGACATTTAACACAGCCGTTCCTTTTTCTATAGGTGATATTTATCACTGAAATTGTTTGTGCCATCTGCAGCTTGGAGACCCTGCAGTTTGGGGGGGCGCAATAAATCACTTACCCAAGCAGGCTGAATCGGGTGCAAGGTTGGAATATTGCAGCTGCTTCTCCAGTGGCAAATAGCTTCCTGATATCATCTGAACGCTTGGCACTCCAGGGACCCGGGGCTTCCTATATCATTGTTTGACACATTGTGGCTGCTGGCATACAGCTGAGGCAGCCTTTGGGGATTGCATTGGCCCTTGCAAGGCCCAAGGTTAAAAAATGGCGAAAGTGAGAGAGAGAAAGTGAATAAGCGCATGACAAATCTCTGAAGTCACAATAAGCAAAGCCCATGTGGGCAGATCCAGGGGATTTTTTCATAATGGAGAAGCTTGCCAGCCCCCACCAAAAAGGAACCACACCAAAAGAAAATAAACGGACTACAAAATGTACTGAAGTAATAATCTGTGTCTGATTTTCAGTGGTCCGATGAAGACAGATCAGGGATTGCAGGTCTAATCTAATGCTATCTATAATGTTCAGTTATACAGACGATAAAATGTGCTCATCAAAATGACCTGGAAAACTTCTTTCGAATCATGTACTGGCAGATTGTTAGAAAGGCAGTTCATGCTATCCAAGGATCCAAGAAATCATGGCAAGTCTGTTACAGATTCTCACAAAGCCTTCCACTATTTTTTTTTCTTGATAAAGAAAAAATCTGAGGTTTTACAGGATCCCCAGCCTTCCCCCCCCTTACCCTGCTCTAATTTGAATTCTGCAAGAGACCGACAAACTTGCTCCAAATACAATTCTTCCTTTTCGCAAAGCGTTACTTGAATTTGGGATCCTACTTGCAATAAATGCATCGCACTCATTACACTTTCATGCACTTTTGCAGCACTGGGACTTATGTACTCAAAATCACCCTTTTTCTATTCTTCTTTAATAATCTGTTGACCAAGACTGTTTTAATAAGGGTTATTTCAAACATTTGTTTTAGCTTGTTGAGCCACAAACATTCCACAGGTGCTAGAAGCTTTTTGTCATCCACAGACACAATTTTGATGTCCCCTTGCCATATTTAAGTCTTCCTTTATGCAAAAATCAAGCTACATAGCATGGCAGAAGAGACACTGCAGATTCCATGGAAGAGTTCAGGTCTGCATGTGTAGTTGCAATGTTTCGATGCACAGTAGGTGGTAGCACATAGCTAATTCTGGCTGATCTTGAAAAAACTAAACCTTGATTTTTACTGGGATGGAAGACAACCCAGAGAGCTACGATACAGTCAATGGCAAACCATTCCTGCACTTTGGCCAACAAAATTGCATCTATAGAGGTAGCAGGAGTCAGGCTAACTCAAAAAAATTGTTACCTGTTTGGAGCAACTGAGTCAAAGTCTCAGTGCTTCTGTCATGATTTGGTGTGTGCATACTGTAGGTTTACATATCTAGGAGGCCATTCACTTAATTAAATGTCAAAAGCAGGTTCTAAGGTGCTGTAAGAAACTGCTGCTCTGGGATACAGAGAGACCTCTTCCTATATATCAGATAGGACTCTCCAGGATCACAACTATACTGAACACCTCTGATTCTATTCAGATTTCTTGTTTACTTAGTTATCTATAAAAATAAGCAAGCAGAAACAGTTAACTTTGCTTACTCAATGCTTGTGGAATGAAGAGGAAAGGAAAACGAGAAAGAGAGAAATACAACCAAACCTGCATGTTTAAGGTGAATCAAAATTTGTAAAAATGTCATTTGTACACTTAATTTTTTTTAATAAGCAAATGCATGTATGGCAACAAAAACTGTTGCCTTTCCACTCACATCCACTGAACACTCCAATTGCTTCTAGTTCATTTTTAAGAGCGTTGAAAATCTATCTGTGTATCTTTTCATCCAACTGTCTGCCTTTTTGTTTGTTTGTTTGCAATAAACTTCCAAGTCCAGCTAAATATAGTAAGATTGTCTTAAATCAATATAGCAGATAGGAAATTTTCCAGGATATTTTACTGAAGTGTGTGTGACTTGGATAACATACAAACCTTATTAAAGCTGAAACGCAAACATAATTGGTTCTGCCTGTCCCCCCTCCCCTTTGTATCTTTAATGAAGAGATGCACAGATATGGAGAAACGTCACCAGCCTGCTCTGTGCAGATGTGATAGAAGCAGAGAAATCAGCCCTTCTTGCTGCCCCCACTATGTAGATTTCACGTGGGTTTTAAAAAATGCGCTACTTTATGTTCAAATGGCTTTTCGCAAGATTTTCACTATTTTTCTCCAGCCTCTCCATTTCGTTGCTATCCAGTCCCTAAAAACAAGGAGCTAATTTAGCGCTGCTAAAGAGAAAAGGGCATTTAGAAGCTGTCTACACTGTTGTGGCCAGACAGACATGGCAGCCATCACTCAAAATCAAGAAAGCTAGGATGTTTGACCAACCATTTCCAGTCCATACAATCCTCAGCCTGCAACCTTATCCCAAGCCTACCCTATTACTTGAGGGGGAAAACAGCCCTTTATGACTTTCCAGAAGGTTAAAAGGAAGGTGGCATGCCAGGTCTCAGATGAAAGGACTCCATAGGCAGGCACTGTTAAAGAAAAGACAGGCTGTGGATCAGAAACACTCATCTATGACATACATATTTAGTAGCTCTTGTATAATCAATATATTTACTTGTTTAACATATACAAAGCATGCTTATACTTACTTTATGGCTATGAATGTATCTTATGCTTATATACACAACTGATTATGCCTATATGTGCATTGATGATGCCTATATTGCCTACAAATGATCGTGACTATGATTATATATTCAAATGTCTATGAAATGTATCTTTGATGATATCTTTATTGTAATCACAGTAGTTTTGAGCACTATCACTGCAGACCAATTCCTTGTATGTCCTGACACACATGGCAAAATCAATTCTGATTCTGATGTAATAATGCAAAGTCTGGGAATATGTGAGCAGTCATCTGGATTATGGATAGATAAAGAGAGTACTGATACTTATTTTAGAACAAGGAAAGATATTATTTGATAAATGAAGCGTATATGCTTATACTAAGAGATTCATTTATTGCATGCCTTTCTTGACAATTTTCTATTGACAATTTTCTAAAAACCACCATTGCTACAAATGAAGTAATAGTTCTCACTCAAATTAATTCTCTTTCTAGAAGAACAAACTCAATGCATGCAACATTAGCATAGGAATAGCAATCATCACCATGAGTCTATGAGATTATGGCTTCTAATCCAAAGGGAAATGCAAGTTAAAAGGTGATGCATCATGTCATATAGAGAGCAACTCACCAGACATTTGTGAACAACAGCCTAAGAGGTGACAGACCTCAAGAAATTATCACTGTCAGCCCATCATAAATTATTACAGCAACTCAAATAAAAAGGGTATCTTGGGGATATTTCTCATCTGTAATTCTTGATAAATGCTTTAATGCCTATGTACCCATATACCATATCTTGATGTTTTTGATTAAAGTAACTTGTATAGATGTAGAAGACACAATTTTGCTTTGAAGCAGTCTTTGACATATCCAAAGTCTGTAAAAAAAAATAAAAAATAAGCAAAATGAAAACAATACAGATCACTGCATCACACAACTCATAAATACATATTATATTTAAAAAAATGTTATAAAAATTGAAACTGAATAGTACCTATCAATGAATCCAAGCCTGCAACAAACACATTTGCAGGAAAAAATATTCTGTTTTGGAAAGAAAAACCATAATACTGACTATATGGAATTTTTTTATATACCAATCAAGATATCTATAACTCATAATCTATGTTCTTTAAAAATGCAACTTTTATTTTGACTGATTTATGTTGATTTAAGAAGATCTTGCTATATGTAGCTGGATTTGAGGTTTATTGCAAACCAAAAAATATCAGGCAATCACATTGTTTTTCTCTTTCTCTTATTCCCTTGTCATTGTAACTTTTCACACGATTGTGGCATATAATGCAAGATCACAACACAGATAGTTTGCCAGTAACGGGCTATATCTCAAGCTATCCTTCAGTTATCTGCACCTGCAAAACCAACATCCTACTCAAAAGTTCACAATAAATTTCCAATATTTAATATGAGATAGTATCAAAAAGAGAACAAGGGAAATGCTATCCTCTGTTGGTCCTCAAAGAATAAGTTTAATTCAGAAGATCTAAGACACTCCTTCCTCAAGTGTTTATCATCTTTCTATACTACTTGACTTGAGTTGACTTGACTCTACTCTACACTCTTTACCTTACTTTACTTTATTTCTTTATCATTCAAAATTCTCCCAAATTGAGCCCATCCAAGATGCAAAATTAAGCTGAATGAGTAAACTGAAACACAAACCAATTTCAGCACTGGAATTCTTTGCATGGAATTATTCTGCAATTTCAAGTATACCCTGTTTCCCCGAAAGTAAGACATCCTCCAAAAATAAGACCTACTTACAGTTTTGCCTCTCACTGAAATATA
>JANHFO010003857.1:98586-115434 GCA_032468095.1 Pareas carinatus
GCCAGGACAAGCTGCCGCCTGCTGCTCGCTCTGCCCTGACGGAGTCTGGCTGACTCACAATTAGACAGTGAGTCGCGTGGGGCAGGAGTCGGGCGCATTGTGTGTACCGTATTCTTCTTCGTGGAAAAATAACACCTCCCCTGAAATTAAGACCTAGCGCATCTTTGGGAGCCAAAATTAACATAAGAGACTGTCTTATTTTCGGGGAAACACGGGTAGTTACAACCAACCTGGCCTGTCCTGTATCTCAGGGGTCCCCAAACTTATTTTTCCTGTTTGAAATCAGGCTGTGTGAGTGATGGGCAAGTGTGCACACGCACGTGCACAAAACTCCACTCGTGTGAGTGGTGGGCCCTTGTGCTCACGCGCAAAGCTCCCCTCGCGGAGCAGAGGATGCTTCAGTGCAGGGCACTTGGGCTCTTTCAATGGAGTTTTGTGTGTGGGCACCCTCCGTTCGCGCAAGTGGAGCTCCGCGCCCTCTGCTCAGGCTCACTCCATTCACGCCAGTGGAGGGCGCACCTGCTAGTCACACCAATGGAGCCGTGCATGCGGGCCTGCCACTCTTACACCCTTCCCCTCCCTCCCCCAGCACGCATGCTGGACCACCAAGGTGGAAAGGTTGGGGATCGCGGTTCTATCTACTCTATGTAAAAACAAAATCGGTAGCAGGGCAGCACAGTCTCTGTATGATTAAAGACGCTGAGTTTATCAGCTGGAAAGCTGACGGCCGTGGTTCCAGACCTGGGCGCCACCCGATACCGTCAGCTTCCCTCCTCGCCCAGATCCTGCTAACCGAGCAGTTTGAAAGCATCCAAATGCGGGTAGATAAATAGGCATCACTTTGGTGGGAATATAACGGCGCTCCTTATCCCTTATCATCATGCTGGCCACATAACCACGGAAATGTCTTTGGACAGTGTTGGCTCAACGGCTTTGAAACACACACGCCAACACACACATAGTCAGCAGCAACTAACGGAGTAAAATCTGCAGGAACTGCTCAACAGGTTAACCAACAGCAGAGTTAAACTTCAAAGCCCTCCATTAACGATCTATTCTGGTATTTAACTCGCCGAAAGTCTGCCACGGCTTCCAATCTACAGGCTTTTCTCCTCCTTACCACAAATCTTGGTTCTTCGGGTTCTTCAGACGAGATTTCTCCAAGATGGCTCTGGCCCGGGTGAGCTGGCCAACCTTCTCCTCCAGCCTGGACAGGAGCAGCCACAGGGGGATTGACCCTGGGCATTTTTTCAGCTGCGGGGTAGAGGAGGGAGAGAAACCGTCGTAGGAGAGAAACATGAAAGACAATCTTCTGGGCTGCAGAGGAGATCCTCTTCCGTGGGAGGAAAGGACAGGCAGAAATCCCATTGCCCCAGGATCACTGGCTGGTGGACCAGAGGGTTGTTTTTCCAGAGTTCATGATTTAGTTTCAGACACCTGGGATGATCTCCCCACAGCCACACCAGAAGCAGCTGGGTGGATAGCTTTCTTATACCGCTATAGGGCATTGAATGCTAAAATAACTAGACACAAAGTAAGTTTTTCCCCTGGTGTCGTCGTTCTGCTGAACACACAACTCCCACGGCCCTGTCTTAGGCCTAAAGATATCTGCCCATGTAGTAGGCTGCATTGCTATTATCTTCTTTCTCACTTCTCATCCTTTCTACTATCTTCTCCTATTGGTATCTTATGATTTAGCACTCGCTGCCTGTATCTTATGATTGATGGTTGGAGCTATGATTTATGACCCATGACCTATCACTTTGCTGTTTGGATGTACACCGAGAGCTTCTGCACCCGAGAGAGACGAGTTCCTTGTGTGTCCAATGACACTTGGCCAATAAAAAGCATCCTAGACTTCTAGTCCAGCCCCCGCTGCTCAGGAAGGAAACCGCTAGACCGTTTCAGACAAAACTAGAGAGGCTCACCCCTTGGTTATAGGCATCTCGGGCTTTCTCGATCAGCTCTTCCTGCTCTTCTATCTGCCCTTTCATCATCCAGAGCTTGGGGAAGTCTTCGTAGTGCTTCAGGGCTTCCTCGCAGAGTTCCTGGGCTGCGGCGATGTTCCCGAGCACCCACTCAAGTTTGACAGACTTCATGAAGACCTGGGAAGAAGCAGGGAGCCTTAACCGCTGACCCTGATCCGGGTGAATCCCCACCTTTCGAGACTTTTTAGGTACACACAGGCTCCCCAGAGGGTTTTGAGGGAGCTACGACAATTGTCAGATACACTGAACTGCTGGCACAGCATCTACTCAACTACACCGGCTGTAATAGCATAGCAGCTTGTTTTGAGTTTTTACTGAGAGACCCCGGGCGCTCTGAAAGGAAAAAACTGGGATACTGTAAACAATAGAATCAGATGTGGATTTAACTTACTTAGGAAAATAAAAGGAGAAAAAATTGGATTACCACCTTGTAAAATAATAAATTAATCGTCACAATTATAGCATGGGAGTTAATTTGGTATAATGGTTAAGGCACCTGACTAGAAACTGTGAGTTCTAGTCTTGCCTTAGGCATGAAAGCCAGCAAGGTGGCTTTGGGCCAATCCCCAGGAGTCGAGGAGTTCTAGTCCCGCATCTTGCTTGTGATTTTATCTGGCTGTACATCGTCCTGAGTCCATCAGGAGAATGGCGGTATATAAATGTAATAAAACTGAAACTGAAAACTGAAACTTACACATGACAGCACGGCCTTGATCAGAATGCCGGAGCTGAAGTCCATACTGCTAGAAATGGCCAAGGTTGGGATAAGCTGAACCCAGCAGATAAGCCGAAAATGAAAGCTGTTTATGTGTTAACTGAACGTGACTGAAGTTCTTTCAACACATTTACATTCTCCAAGAAGAGTGGACTTACTCTCGCTGTTGGGGCACTGCTTCGGGCCTTGGCCAACAACCGTCTTGCTCGCTCGTATTCATTGTTTTCAGATTCCAACTTCACGGCAGCCAGCCAAATCTCTTCGCTGTTGGGATTGGCCTGAAAAAAATAAGTCATAGAAAGAGACAGGAAAGGAGCATCAGAAAAGTCCCGTTTTCATCCATCATACACAGCAGGTCAAACCAATCAGGCTGAATCCTCCACTTCTTCTATGCTGTGATTAGTGGCACTTTCTGCTAACTGAGCATCACGAGGGTCCGTTTCGCCTGGGGGTGAAGGCGCCAGACTACAAAGCGGGAGGGCTGAACAGTGCGTGCCTTGGTGCTTAATATAATAAATGTATTAAAAGAACAAAATTCATTTGTTGTTTCGTTGTTATTGGCTAATCTTCAATTCGATTCAGTCTGGGACTGGTAAAAACGTAACAGTTCAAGTCCTAACCGAGGACCTATTAAGACAACGTCTGAATATACAGGCCCTTCTGAGTAAGGTGTTTTTTTGCAAAGTCAGAATATTCAGGTCTAATAAATTCATTATTATTATTATTACTATTGCTATCATCATCACCATCTTGGTCATCTTTTGTTTTGCTTAGAAAATTCTTTTTTATTTTCAGCAACCAACAAAAAACACCCCAACACATAAATTGCCCATAATTCAATATTCCAATCAGGATCCACCAACTGAATAAACATCTTATCTATCGCCCGTCAGTACTTATTCAATCATCTTGTGGGGGCCACATGACTGGCTGTCCAGAACTGCATGCAGCCCACAGACCTGTCTGATTTCCATAGAATAATTAAGAATAATTTTATTTATACTTCTCCCTTCTCCCGAAGGACTCAGGGCGGCTCACATGCAACATTGTGGTTTTATTCCATTTTTTATTTTTAAAAAAACAAGAAACTAACTCGGAAGTTTTTAAGGGCAGATGGCCTGTCGTGCTTCTTTTAAAAAAATCTAAAATACTGTAAGCTGGTGTTTCTCAACCGTGGCAACTTGGAAGACGGGTGGGACTTTAACTCCGAGCATTCTGGGAGTTGCCAAGGCCATACCTCCTCTTCAAGCCCCGTGTTCCAATGCGGTCACTGCAGAAGGGAAAGGCCCTGGGGAACGCTGAGCACACTCACCTGGAAAGCCAGCGCCAAAATGCTCCGGGCCGCAGGGACGTCTCCCGCCAACCATTTGGATTTTGCCCCCATCAGCCACAAAACTTCAGCCTTGGGGCAGTGAGCCACAGCCCTTTGCAGAAGAGCTTCCAAAGATTCCCTGAAAGAAGAAGACAGCAGCCCAGGGAAATCACAATGCGATAGGAGCTGCAGTGGCGCAGTGGTTAGAGCGCAGGGCTGCATTCTGCTTCTGTTGACAGTCAGCTGCCAGGAAGTTCAGCCATTCGATTCTCACTGGCTCAAGGTTGACTCAGCCTTCCATCCTTCCGAGGTCGGTCAAATGAGGACTCAGATTGTTGGGGGCAACATGCTGATTTCTGTAAACTGCTTAGAGAGGGCTACACTGTGAAGCGGTATATAAGTCTAACTGCTATTGCTATTGTGTGTGTCTGTCTGTTTCTCTTTCTCTCATTCTTTGTGTGTCATTGTATCTGTCTGTTTCTTTCTCTCTCATTGTATCTGTCTCTGTTTCTCTTTTTCTCTTTCTCATTCTTTGTGTGTGTGTATCTATTTAAGTGACTTAAAACGAGACATTGGGAAACTGGTATCACTTCATCAGGCCCATCCATCACATTAAGAGTTTACTAAACAGTGAAGTAGTTACTAAATTTTACTGAGTTTACTAAGTTACTACCGTGTTTCCCCGAAAATAAGACACTATCTTATATTAATTTTTGCTCCCAAAGGAGCCCTAGGTCTTATTTTCGGGGGATGCCTTACTTTCCAGGAAACACGGTAGATCACCCACCCCCACCCCGAAAAACACCTCACTCTCCCCTCCCTGCTATCCCTGAGCGCTCCTTACCTCATGCAGAATAACTTCCATACAGAAGACGCAGCGAGGCACACGCGGCTGGGCTGCTTCCAGGGCTTCGAATTCTCCGCGCAAGCGCTCCCAAAGCACTTTACAGCTGATTGAAAAGAGTAGGAATTCGGAACCCTGGAGGTTTCAACCAGCCGATCTCTCTGAAGCCCTGACTTCTGGCACTTTGCAATACATAAGTCGGCTTTGGGTTGCAGTTTGGACACTCGGTCTCAAAAAGGTTCGCCATCACTGCCCTAGAGAGAAGTTCTCCGAAGATGGGCTCCAGCACAAGTCCAAAAGCTCGGAAGAAAAAAACCTCTGGTCCCAGTGACTGATTCAGTTTGGATCCTGCAACATTATCCTTGGACATGCCTTCATTTGGTTTGCACTAATCCTTCCTCAGCTCCTTTCTTCAGAGAATAGAGAAAAGTGGGAAGGATGGTGGTAATTAAGGAATGGGCTTAGCTTTCTTCCACTATATTCTGACTAGCTGGGACAACGAAGGATTAAGATCAGTTGTGAAATAAAAACTCTTCAGTTAGAAGAGTTTCAAGTAGGCAGGTAAACATTTTTGCAGCTCTGAATCTGATATGTAGCCATGATCCCGTAGGAAAAATCAGTATTTCACCTAGTGAACAGTTATTGTAGGGGCTCACTATAAGTTGTCTACTGTTGAAGGGTCTAAACTGGAAAAGTTCCTGCTTTGCTTGCTCTACTCTTCATGTGGGGAGGGAAGAGTCTATTATCTTAACAGAACAAAACCTATGATGTTTCATGTTAACAGTACCATTATTTTCTAGGGTTTTCCACAGTATCAGTGGCAAGAGAGTATTAGTTTAGTGTTCAGAATTCTACTCAGAAAACTAACAGATAACTGCCTTTCTGTCAAATGTTTGATTAGATTACTTTCATATATTTCATTCAATACATTACTTTAAAATGGTTCCAGTTATTAACATTTGGCTTTAAAATTCAAGAAGATTTTAACTAAAACAAAGTACAAACCTATGAGTAAGATTCCAGTTCCACAAAACACTTCACAGGTAACTTCTGTTGCAAAAAACAGGATAATCCTGTGTTTACTATGCAGAAAATCCTACTAAATTTGATGGAACTTGTTTTCTAATTTTAACTGAATTTGGCTACAAAATATGATGCATTTGTGACTATCTATATTGAGAATGATTTGTTACATGTTACAGAGATTTATTACAGTAACTAAAAAGGGTTATTAATATATAGGTCATAAAAGTTTCTGTATCATTGCTTAATTTAGATTACATTGCTTATGGCATGATTTGTTCATAGTAGCAGCCAAGAACAATGAAAGTTCTTGGCTGAAACTTCTGTACTACATCTATTTCTGCTGGTAAAAGACCTTCCAGATATAAGTTGCCACTATATATATTGATGTATATTGACAAAAGAAACACCGATGTGCCATTCTAATCCTTTTTGGCCATTAGCACCAAAGTTAGAATTGTGCCAATTGCTTTAAGAAGTCTTCTCTTCTATCCTGAATGACATCAGTACTTTCTTCTGTGTGTAAGTAGAAATAGGAACTTCTAAGTATATCTTTAAAATTTCACCAGAGTAAAATGATAGAAATCCATAACTATTAATTAACATACAATCAATGAGTTTTCTCATGTCGATGTGGTCCAACTTTATTGTATCTCTTTATGCAGTACTTTGCAAATCACCTATCTGGGGAGAGCACTTTACTTTTGAGTAGTAGAAGGGAAGTAAAATGTGCAGCAGAAGCTGTTCCCATGATGCCTACAGATTTTGAGATAGATGATTTAAGTACTTATATATGCAATATAGATCTCTGTGTACACCTACATTCCAACTGAGGGACACATAAATGTATGTATGATGAGAATTTTGCCAATGGAGGGGGGAGAAGAGAAAGAGAAAGAGAAAGAGAGAGAAAAAAAACATATACCAAAAGAACAGTTAAATAGACAAAAATTGCCAACTACTACCTGCATAAAAACACTCTTAATGCACACATACATACACACAAACCTGTTGGATAACTGGAATTTTTCCAGGGGCAAAAAGCATTGTATAAAATACAGGAAAAATGAAGTGTTAACACTTGAGTTATTTTGATTAACAAGGTTGCCCATCACCTTGCAAAATGATATATGCCTGTTCACACCTTGTGCTAAGGCTCTTTATGTGCTATTAATGAAATGGACATGTTCAGTAGGCATTGGGGTTTATTAGTATCAGTGCTCTAGGAGAGACATAATGCTGATCCTCCCTCTGACCACCACAGGCAAAAAGACCCTACCACTGTCTTAAAAATTGGCAGCAATAGTGTAATCTTTAGAGAAAATATCCAGTAGCTTTGCATGAGTGAAACATAATAGGAAGGAAGGAATTCTGACTAATCCTGAGAGTTAATTATCAGACTGCAGTACTCAAGTCTAAAAATTCAAGATGTAGAGGAAATATGCACACACAACAGGGATAAAATTTCATTTTATCACTGAGATTCTGAGGCCTTTTACGGGCAAGTAAAAATCCAAGCATTTGGAAAAAAAAGAAAAATCAAAAGGAAAGTCCATTTGTTCACAGGTTTTTTTTAAAAAACAAACACTTTATCTCACCATCAGTTGACAATCTAAGAAGTGTGATAAAACTCATTTTAATTCAGAATCCCTTTGGTTGGAGAAAATAAATCAGCAGATAACTTACCATGATGTTTTTCAGTATGCAGAGTCTTTTGTTTTTAGGATGATCCTATCTTGGATAGGAATTTATTTTCCAATAAATGAAAACAAAAGTCTGTGTCATTTGTTGGAATATGAAATCACTATAATCCATCATAGAAAATATATTAAGCTGATTCCTTGAATCATCTGTGAATACTTGAAGAAAGGGTAATCTATCCCAGAAATATGGTGCATACTATATGCCTGTCTCAAGATAGTTTTGATTTTTTAAATTTAGGCTGTCAATTATATCTCAAACGCATAGCAGACTGAATCAAAAAGAAGGATAGAGGGTGAGAGACAGTGAGGAAAAACAGAAAATGAACTGTACTAGCTTGTTTTAAATTTTTAACTTAGTTTTTCAGTTTGTCTGCTGGGTCCCCATGAAAAAAGACTATTTATTTGAAATCTCATTCTGAAGTATTTGGGTTCCCCTATGTTCTGGAAGCACCATGGAAATATATACAGTAAATAGGAAGTGTTTTATGTGTACAAGATCTCATACTTTTCCTTCCTCTCATAAAATTAGTTTAACTTTAAATGAACATAGCCTCAATCAGCCCAGAACTTGGCTTTTCAGGCACATTTCGTAAATATTTTCAACCTAAGATTGAAAACACTGAACCTAGTGTTTGAGAATGAGAATGCCTGAAAAGAGATGGAAGAGAATGGAAAGTTAATACATCTTGTAGCACTATTGAGGACTGTAGTCATGCGCAAAACCCACTTAGCCAGTGGCAACAAGAGCATCCATCAATAACAAACACCTTATTGTTTTCCATGTAGTGGTTGAAGCAAGAAAATCCTTTCTACCAATTTCCAAGTCATGTGGTCATTGAAATGTCTCCCAGTGACCAGACACTTGAACAAGGCATTGATTAGTTACCAGTAATAAGCTAATTAATTGTGCCTTTCCCTCACTGATTTCACAAGAACCTAAGGCTTTTTGTCTCAGGTTACACAGGCTTTTGACACCCTAGTAAATGCCAATGGTGGTGTAATGCAAGGCTTAATTAGCTGGATCTTTCTTAGCAGGAACATTCCTGGCACCAGTAACTTATGAACTAATCTTTAGTAGAAGTTCAATACTAATTAAATAGAAATTGTAAGGTCTCCTTAACAGAGTTCCCTAAGCTGAAACAAAAATGCTGTATTCACAGTAGGCTTTTCAGTTTTACACAGTACAAGACTTGTCAGTAGACTGTTGAGAAGCTGAGGCAACTGCAGCGCTTGAGGAGTTTGTTTTGGGGAAAACTGCTGGCTTTGGCCTGGTGGCTGGAGGTTTGGCCTGGGCAGCCATTTTGACAGATTTTGCTGGCCTGAAGGCACAGGGAATGTCGCTTGCCGTGCTGGCACTCCGCTGAAAGGCTGGTTCTGGGTCCTTGAGGATTTGAGTATGCAAAGGGCTGGAAGGCTCAGAGGTGGGTGCAACAATAGGGGACATTTTCAATGGCTCCAGCGTATCAAGAACAACATCTGGTGTGTGTTTCACATTGCTTTGCCTTTCCAGCTCCCGCAACTCATTCAGAGCAGAATTCATAGTAGCTTCAATATCCTGGAAAAAAAATTAGATGTGACTATAGTAACTAGAAGCTGGGTTGACCAATTGTCTATATAGTGAATAGGAAATATGAAGCAAAATGGACAGTGGTAGACTCAAAGGCATGGAAGGACTTGGAGCCAAAATTAATCTCCTTGGCAAGACTAGTATCATCCTTGCCTTGAAACTAGAAAACTGCTAATATCTAAAAACCTGTTCCTAGGGTTTTAGATGGCAGAAACTTAACTTGGCTATGTAAGTTTTTATATAATTTATATTAGTGAGCTGTTGTATTTTTGCTGAACTTCATCAACATTCTCAGTCTCATTTTTTAAAGTTCAGAAAATCAGTGAATTCCATGGTTTTACTCTGATTCTAAATGATGCTTTTTGAAGGGTAGCTTTTTTAAAAAAAAGCTCGATTGGTAAAACTATTGCAGCAAAAAATCTTGAACAGATTATAACAGAAGTCAGAAGCGTGCATACTGATCTATTTTTTCCTCAAATCTGTTTCCTCAATCTGTGAAACAGGAGAAATTACCCACATTTTGAGTATACCAAGCTGAACCTTGAGAGTGCTGAGATTCCTGAAAAGAATGGAAACATGCTTAGCTGCATGCTAGCTTCATGGTTAATGAGCGGTATTCCACTTTGAATCCGGAGCATGACATATCTCAGCATCTCCTCATTGATGCTACATATTTTATGGCATTTTAAACATCCATAAGCTCTGGAGATGTATGAAAAATGTTGCTCATATGACATTTGTCTCTTTATGTGGACAAGGCAAGAAATAATGCAAGAGACAAGTAGGAAAATGTGTTAGGCCAATTTCTTTCTCTTGTTACATTTTAAGACTACAAATTTACTTAGCATTTCAGCTATGGATGTGGGCTTCACTGGCATAATAGATTTCTGGACAGCTGTAATGATTTAACATTTCCATGACTCACAGTTTGGCTACAACATTTAAGTTTCCTCATAGATATTTTAAAAGGCACTCGGGGAGGTAAATCAGTCCAGGAGGAGAAAAAGGAGGAAGCAAAGAGAGTAACCCAATGCCTCTGACTGCAGTCTGAAAAGATTTTAAAGCAAAATACAGATCTCTGAGAGATAGTGGTGTCAGATGAAAGATGAATATCTTGCAGAGTTTGAAATCAGACCTGAGAGGACATGAAAGGGCAGCTATAATTTAATGTAACCTTTTTTAGTTTTATTGATTGGATTCCCTATGGAAACAATGAATAACATTTTGGCAGAAAGAGGAGAGAGGATAAAAACAGATTTTAATTGAAGCAAAAAAGATATAAGCCACTAAAAACTTTGTAAAGAGATATCAAGGCAATGATATCCATGTAAACAGCAGGAATAAAACACATTTGTGAAGAAGAGAATCATAACAGGTATTACCAATTAGGCTACAGAACAGGAGATATAGAAGTTGACTCCTGCCCAGGTTGGTAAAAACCTAGTCATAACGTCTATCTATTTGTTGGACAATATCATAGAAACGGAAATGATGTTAGTGTTAATTTCAGCCTGTAATTACATGTTTTTGAAATAAGTAATATAAGAATACATGGTTAGTATAAGGTTATAGTCCACTTGTCATTTGTTTAAATCTTTTGCTAATTTTGAACATTTCAACATAAAGAACTTGATAAGAATAATAAGTAAGACCTTCACATATTTAGATTCTATCCCTTGAGAGTAGCACAAGACTCTACTAGAGTGGCTGCATCTAGTTGATCCCCAAAAGAGCTAAGCAAGGTCAGAACTAGTTAGCACTTGGATGAGAGACCTCAAGGAAACCCCCTGGTTGTTGGCTATATTGGGAAGTTGGGAAAACATCCTTTTGTAATGGTGTAAGCCACTTTCATGCTGTAGCAAAGAAATTACATCAATGTCCTTCAGAAACCTGCTCAAAGCCTGCAAAATTAGGGAGCAAAAACAATAACACGAAATAGCTAGAGAGGGAGTTAAAGGCTATGGCTTAGCCAATTAAATATAAATACTGCTACTATCCTGAAACCTTCCTTTGTGTGTGTTGCCATTTAAAATATGACAACAATATGACTTTTCCCCTCAATTCCAGTATAATTGCAGTTTTGGAATGCCTTGCTCTGTACTGTGATATTCTCAGTTTTTACAGACCTATCACATTTTGAAAAAGGAAAAAAACTGGCCAAAAATCCAAGCATGAAGAAAAATAATAGTGAAAACCTATTCTATATTTGTAGTACAGTATGAGTAAGTTTAGCTGGACTGTTGTTTATGATACTGGAAAGTTTTTTTTAATTGTAGAACAGAACTAATCAAACAAAAGTGGATATGAGGTCTCCTGCTAGAACTTAAGATTCTACAGCATATTTATATTGGCTTGTATCTCATGCTTACTACTTTAACCAGAATGCTGAATTATCAACCTTTTATGAAAGCAATACATCAATAGTGAAGAGAAGGAAAGTTCCATGATTGTGCATGTTTTAAAGCTGGTTTCACCATCCAGATTGGGAGAAAGTTCCAGCTAAGAGACAAGATCTTTTCCTGTGTGGGCTTGGTTTAAATGTCTTAGCATCCATATCCGGTCACAGCTGTGTATACATACATGCAAGGAATACCAGCCCATATTTCTGCCAACAGAAACAAAGCAAGTCGCTTTGTTCAAAGGATAGCTTCTTATCATAGACAGACACTGAGAAACACAAAAAAAGAATTAGAACAGTTCTAAAAAAACAAGACAGGTGGCTGTTCTTCTAGATGTCTTCTCTCGTGAGTCTTCAACATCTAACCAGTCGAGCAAACACACAGAATTGGCTACAGTTTGAAAACAATGACAAAGAAAGTCCTACTTTTCTAACGTTTTGTACCCACAGACTCAAACGCTGTTGGTAGAAAAGATACTGAAATCTTTAAAAGCATATCATTAAGAAGTGGTTCAGATGCCAAAAGGTTCTTGAAAATATTTTCCAAGCAACAGACTGAAGAATTAAATCAAATTTTAATTCAGATAGTTATTCTACAAAAAAGAAAGAGAATAACTATACTGGTGAGCGTGATACTATGGATCTCATTTCCTTAGTACTGGTCTCATTAAGACCTCACTTTATCAGCTGCAGAAAACTGCAGAAAACTAGAGAAAGGATGTAATCTCTATTTACATATTATTTTATTAAGGTAGATTATATAAGTGATAAGAGATGGTCCTCATAATTTTAATAAAATTCAATTAAAAACATACACTATGAAACATAAGACTTACTGAACCTCATCATTTTATAGGTAACTACAGTTCCATGCTGTCAAATGTTTGAGTGATGTAAGGAGAAAGGAGTGATGTAAGGAGAAAGGAGTGATGTAAGGAGAAAGAACTACCTTTCTATTTACTGGTGCTACTTTAGTTAAAGAGAATGTGAAAATCTGGCCATTTTCCTCAACAGTATTGAGTATAAAATCTTTTTCTGTTATATTAAATACAATAGAAGAGATATTTTTAGCATTTGGGTTTGCCTCCAGAAACAGAACAAGCTTCTTCCAAAGTTTAGGAAGTTACAAAGTTCTCAATAAAATATGTACGTCTGTATTTAATGGAGATGCTTTTCAGTACAGGATATGGGTCTTATCCAGCCTCCTTGAATCTGTGAATATTGATCCTGCACAGACAAAATGTAGTAATTGTTTCATGCTTTTGGGACTGATTAAACATGCAGCAATCACAAACTGAGCTGATGTTTTAGAAGTGAAAAACAGACTTTGAATTTTTTAAAAAAATTGTAAAATATTCAGATTTGAATTTGAAATTCAAAATCAAAGGTTACCTCATAATTCAAAACTTGACTTGTTTTGATCACCTCTAAGGGGACGTTTCCTGATCTGAAGCAAATACTGAAGCAAAATATACATTATTGACATCAAATAACACTTGTTGCCCACATCAAAATATTCAGAGAATATCTGGAAAATATTTTGAGTATTCTATGAATGTAATGAATATCAACATCAAACTCACAAAAGAGATTTTTAAATGACTGCAGGAGATGAAAGAATCAATCTGATATCCTCTGAAGATCACCCTGGCCTAGAATTTCATTACCTGTGCAATGACTTCAGGATCCATGGGTCGGTGGTTATTAAAGCTCTTTGATCTTCCTGCAGTTACGTTCTTCCGGATATGGGGGCTATCTATTCTATTCTTCAGAGAGGCATGCCGACTGAGAGAATTGAGGCTCCCGTGGCCACTGATGGAGCATGCATCTGGAACTGGTACATCCTTTGGGAGGCTTTGGCTCATAATGGGTTGTGAGGAAGGACGAGGGCTGGCTATAGCTCCAGAAGGTGTGGGTTCCCCCAATGAGCTAGGTAATCCATGGCTGTCACTCTGACGGAATGCTCTTCGTATACTCCCTGACTCAGGCTTCTTTCTTTGTCTGTCATTATAAAAACAGCATGTTTTTATATTTTTCAAACAACATGGCTAGAAATAACTTCTGAACAAAGGCAATTTCAGAAAAGAAAGTTACTCAATAAACATTCTGCAGAAACTATCACTTAATTCTAATTGTTAAAATAACATCCAGCCAGTGTGTATATTAATTAGAACAGAATGTGAATTAGAGTAGTTCGGGCCACTGGCACTGGCTGCTGGCAGTAGCATATGGAGGTCATGGATTCTTGGAATGTTAAATTAGTGTTTTATCATTGAGGATGGTGTGCGATTTAGTCTGTAAGCTTTCTCCCTTTGAATTAAGGATAAGGAAATAAGTAATTAAGGAGAAGGAAATATGCTCTGATTTCTTTGAAGTGCTGAGATATAAATGGGTAGCATTATAATAAACAAATACAGTTTTGCAGGTTTCAGCAGCAGGTTTCAGCATTCATATGAACCTGAAGTAAAATATTTCACCTCAGTAGAATGCCTTGAAGGCAAATGCTGAAATAACAAATGTGTAAAAGATAAATTGGGATTTCTTCAAGATCTGAATATGATGATCCATCAGTCCAAAACATCAAGGCAGTTCAGGAATTCTTCAATATTTAAAAATATTATATGAATAAAACATATATTTACTTAGAAGCTGAGAATGAATTATATCAAAAGAATCTGCAAGAAATTTTCAATTGTTTAAACTTTGGAACTTTTCATTTTGAGAGTGAAACAGATGTTCTGAGTGTGAAAGGGACAGCTTTCACTGTTATTGAAATATTTTAAGCTCAAAACAATTCCATTTTTAGTTCAAAACACCTTTTCCCATTCAATATATTTCCGAAATGCTTTCAAAATTTTTGCTTTTCAAACACCTGTTTCACATTCAACTGACACATTTCAAAATTGAGTATATTGCAATCGCAGAATAGGTTCAATGTGCAACTTTTGTAGATATTCATATTGTATTGCACATAGTAAGAAATAGAAACTTCATCTAAACAAAACCTGATTTTGATATTTTGGTATTTCAAGAAAAAGCAATGTTAGATAGGCACTGCTATATCAAGCAATCATGTGAACTATATTAAAGGAACTATCTTCCCTATGCATAACTCTTATAATAAATCAAAGATTGTATTTCTGTGCATATGAGTTTACAGAAGCTAACCTTAGGAACGTTATATAAATGGAAACCAAAGAACACAAGCCATGAAGAAAATAATATGAATCCTACTTTGAGATCGATGGGAGATAAAGAGAATACAGAATCAAACAAGTGGCATGATAAATTTCCTGGTGCTAAAAATATCTATCTTAAGTACCTGAAAAAATTAATAAGTCTCATCAACATTATAGATTTGCAGATCATAATAACACCTGATTATTTTTACTTCACAAGAAATAATACTTTTTTCCTAACCAATAGACCATTTTTGTACTATAAAGAAATGCTGATATAGCTTACTTATTAATATTTGCAAGATAAATGTCAGCCACATGGCTGCCACTTGGACAATTTGAACCAGCTCTGGCTGTCACTTTTTCTTCAGGTGGCTCAGAATTTATTTCTACTTCAGATTTTGGGCTTGATCTTTCAGACATCCCATCCTCACTAGGAAAGAAAGAAAGAACATACAACTCTATGTTATATCTCAAGCTGCATTATTAGGGTATAAAACATATGTACTACAAACATTTTATCAACACAATTCTTTTGCTTTACTCCCTTGCTTAAAGGGATTCTTCCTTAGAGTAGCCAAAAGTCAGTTTTCAAAAATATCCTGGAAGATTTTATTGATAAATTCAGAAACATAAAACACAGAACCAATGTTTGCAACATTCAACAGCCAGTCAAAAACATTTCAACGACTCGTCTTCAGAAATAATGTCAAACTGATTCCGGCTTTGCCAAATACACAACAATAAGAAATAACATACGTGTCCTGGACAACAATGTATTGATGAGGGATCAAACCATCAATGCCGTTGTGACGGCCTTCCCACCAGTCGTCAGAAGCCCGGTGATAAAGCAGGAGCGAAGCCCCCTTTTTAAAGGACAGCTCACGTGCAGTTCTGCCCGAGTAGTCAAATTTGGCTATTGCTTCAATGGGTTCACATTCTAGAACAAAATGAGAAAATTGAATTTGTATACAGTGTATGGGTATACTGTGCGTGAATGTGTGTGTATGCATGGGCGGGTGGGCAATGTCTTACAGGCTTCAAATAAACACATTAACAGAAGTACAGTTTTATAACTCAGTGACCATTTTATAATCAACCTAGGTACCCTCAGCCTTAAACAAAGGGAAAGGCAATGTAATTAAAGAAAAATAATATTGGCAGCTAACAGAGTGACTTCAGATTTTGAGGGCAAGTACAGCAAAGATCACCTCTTGTCTCTGCTTTTCCCATAGGCTGCTCATTTCCTCAAACTTAGCAGCACCCTCTTTTCCTATATTTCTTCAGACACTGTGCTGGTCTATGCTTCTACTCCTTATTGCAATGATCTAATGGGGTTCCAATGTAACATGGCTCATGAGCCCATCTGCCTCTAAAGTCTTACAGGATTTTCCTTTCTTTCCTCCTCCTATGCATCTGCCAATATTCTTGTCTTTTCCTATTCTTACCCTCCTGAACAATTTCTGTTCACTGCTTTACCGAGACTAAAACACTCTTCACAATGTTCTATCACATCCAAAACGTCAGTTTTGATTCAGGTGCAAACCATCCCAAAACAATTGTTCCATGCACAAAACGCTTCACGCACAGAATGTTCTACCATCTTTAATTAGATCACTTATACATTTAATACCAATGTCCAGTGTGTTATATATTTGTTGTCATCAGATAAAATGTGTGAACCTAAACATATTTGCTGATTCTCTCTCTCTCCACCTACCTACCTACCTACCTACCTACCTACCTATATCTACATCTACATCTATATATAATTTGCCCAAAAGCAGTGGAAGAAAAAGAACCTTATTGTAAAATGAATATAACGGAATCAATTTCCCTTACAGATTATTTTTCAGTATTCTTTCTCAAAGCAGTGTATTTTCCATAATGATATTTTGCAAGTTTTGAGCAATATCTACGACAATGGGGGTCGCCAGTCAAACAATGCCGGCTGGCGACTACCAGGGGGAGAGCCTTCTCTGTGGTAGCACCCATCCTCTGGAATGATCTCCTCACTGCTATACGAGTGATTGCTGACCTTTGAACCTTCCGCTGTGCCCTAAAGACCCATTTGTTCCAACAGGCTGGCTTGGGATAGCCGCGTCCTTGTCCTTCTGCA
>JANHFO010003858.1:45611-57489 GCA_032468095.1 Pareas carinatus
AGATAGATAGATAGATAGATAGATAGATAGATAGATAGATAGATAGATAGATAGATAGATAGATAAATAAATAAATATATCTGCAAAGATTATGTTGTTGTATTCTGCAATAAACTATAAGCCACAATATCTGGAGGGATACATACTGAAACCAAAAGTGCCATATTTTGTGAAATGTGAACTCAGTTATGCTATTAAAATGATAGCTGAAACTCCATACTGAAATAAAATATACTGAGCTGACTATGAAGAACCATTCAGTTTTTCATAGATGTCTCCAGCTTCAATTTTCTGAGCTACATCTTTGAGAATATCTAATAATGATAAATGACAAAAAAAGAAGCTTGTTAGTGTGATATTTTTCAGCACCCTGCTTTTTTGCTGTGCAATGCAGAACGGTATATATATATATAAAGAGAGAGAGAGAAATGAGCAACTCATTCTAATTGCCATTCCCTTTGAAGTGCAGTTTAATGTGAACATGACACTCCTCCTTTTTAAGAATTCCACAAGGAAAATATTTCATTGCTAATAAAACACAGCTCTGCAAGAACATTTTTGTTGGAATGGAACATTTTGCAAAACTAAACCTTTCCTTTCCTCCTCTATTCGTAATGAGCTTCTCTCTTTGGGAGTTTCTCCTTCACATGGGTTTCCACTCCAATGTTACAAATGCTGCTAAGACTACTACTATATTCGAGGAACAGAAAGGTGGTCTCCTTTGTATTATCATGTCAAGTATAGAATAATTTGCAGATGCAAAGAGCTAAAAGTGCAATGCGTTGCATATTTACTCGAAATAAACTAGTTTCTGAGAGTTTAATGGAGCACTCCACGGATGCCTAAACAAAAGGTTGGAACTTTAAAATTCACATTGAGTTTCATTTTATGGAGATTCAAAAACTGAAATGAGAAATTTTTCCCATACTGCTAAAGTAGCAAGGAGCTAAACTATAGAAATATAAATCACTCCTGTGTTGCTTTTCAGTCAGTCACCTCCAATTCCTGTAACCGTAGACCAAGTACTCTTTTTAAAAATGGACAGTTTCTGTGGAATAAAGCAACAGCTTCTGTTATTTTCCAAAACCTACCAGTTAGGGAGGAAGAGAAACCACAAGACAGCAGTAACTCAGTTTAATCTGAACCACTGCAATAGACTGAAGCTAAGGCTCTCTGCAGTGTATCAACAGTCTATTGAAGGTTCCTTTGAAATTGGGCCAGATGGAAGAGAATTTATGAGCTCAATGCCTGATAAACAATAAACACGGGACAGTGGGTAACTGAGCAGTTATTATTTCAACTAGGGGATTTGTGGCAGATTTAATAAATTCTCAGGCTGCTTTGAACAACCCAGCTGGATAACACTGTATCTGACAAAACAGTGGTAGACAAATATAAGAACATTTCACCAAGAAGACATCTGTGCAAATCATCTGATCACCAGCGACTTGATGTTAACCTATGACATGTTATACAAGAAAGCAGAGAGACAGAAACTCGAGAATCATATTGATTCCTCAACACTATATGTGATAGTTGCCCAGCAGCCATTTCTTAAAAGTTTTGCTAATTTTATTCTTTCTAAATGAGTGTTTTTAAAGGGGTTGTTCTGTCAGTCACTTGAAGTGCCAAAATACCTAAAATAATATTGATTGAAATGTGTGGCTTTTTTCAACAAACAACACATAATCTCTGATAAAATGCATTGTTCTACATTTTAGTTCATTGGATCCCAAATACATTGAGTTATTAAAGTATTGTACCCTTCTCATCTTTCCTACTACTTACTATCTATTACCTATTCTATTATCTATATGACAATAACTTGCTTACATCTTAAAATATATATAATAGTATCCTTTAGTATCCTAGTTTGACTTGTAGATTGATTATTAGTATTCTATGATTGTTCAATATAGACTGTCCCAAACCTTTAAAAAATGTATGACATGATGAACATGTTTTGTGACATGTTTTGTCACAAATGTTTTGATATGTGACATGATGAAATGTTTTGTGACATGAGGATTGTACTTCATAACATAATGACATGATGAATCTACTTTATGATTATGAATGCAGCTAATATGTACACAATATGATGAATGGACTTTATGATAATGAATGTATCTTATGATTGCAATCATTGTTTGTTAGTTATAGCCTTATGATTGTAACCACAATTTGTCAATTGTAGCCTGTATGTAAGTATTGACCATGTACACCGGAGACAAATTTCTTGTGTGTCCAGACACACTTGGCCAATAAATTCTATTCTATTGCATGCGGAGTATTTTTTCAAGGACTTCACTTTGAGCTGAGCATTTTCACATTGGTTATAAAAGTTTATTTCACATAGACTCAGGAAGCCTGATTGAAAATATTACTTTTAGCTACTCTAAGCAAAACAAGGCTGCATTGCTAAAGATATAGTCAGTTCTGGCTCAAGCATAACCTTTTCCCTGTACCATGTCATATATCTACCAGCTATTCATCAAGGTTTAAGAAGGATCCAAGGAGTCTCACAACTACCAGACAATACATTAATATTCTTTGCACATCACAGGGTTCCATATTTGGCTTACACTAAGATACACTTCATCAATCTGCTGAGTAAAATGGGAACAAATTTAGAATATTGGAGGAATATAGTATCAATGTGCTGCTATGGTTGGTAACATAGCCAGCCAGACTGTTTAGATTGGATTTGGCATTTTAATCCATCTATTGAGTCCTTCTCAAGGACCTGGGATAGGAATATGTTGTGGTTAGAGATATTGGTAGAGGATGTAAGCTATTCCAAGAAAATCTGACTTTTGCAATTGACTGGTGGTGATTTTGTCAATGCCAGCGGTGTTCAAATGATGTTCCAGATCTTTTAGGATTGCATGCAAGGCACCTTTTGATACTATCTTTGCTTTCCCTTGGCACAATTGTTCTACCTCTGTTTGCAGGTCTTTGTAGTTTATGATGCTTGTGCAATTGCTATAGACATGTCCATACACAACGCTTTTGCTCTTGTCAGAAATATTGTTCGTCTATGCAGGCAGTCTCTCAAAGTAACATTAACCATACTGGGCCTTACAGAGGAAAGTTGTCTCAATATCTGAAGGAAGAGAGATTCACTCATACTTTTTGAACACGTTGGATTCATTTAAAGCCCTTGGATCATTCCCATTGCTCTTTTCTGAACCTGTCATTGGAATCTTTCTTGAATTGTGATGCTCAGAACCAAATAATCAGCCGCTGACTGCACTGAGTTTTTAAAAATGCTATGTGATGACGTCAAGATGGAAATTGCAGCCTGGCACTGGAGATGCAACTACCGTGTTTCCCTGAAAATAAGACCGGGTCTTATATTAATTTTTGCTCCAAAATACACACTAGGGCTTATTTTCAGATAGGTCTTATTTTCGGGAAAACATAGTAATCCAGGATGCCGATCCCAATGAGCCTCCGTTGTGTGTATCTTTGTTCTACCCAACGTGTACAGTTTCTGCCTGTCGCTATCTCGGTGATGGGCAGAAACGATCCCTGAGGTCGAAGGGCGAGGAGGACTATCAATATGTTGTCAAATCCAGGTCCTTGATCCAAATGAGAAACTGTGTGTGTTCAGATCAACATCCTGGATTTGGCAACCTATTGATAGTCCTCTTCGCCCCTTTTCCTCAGGAACCGTTTCTGCTCTGCCAAGATAGCGATGGGCAGAAACTGCACGCATTGGGCGGAATGAGGGATCGGCTCCTTCTGCCTGTTCTGATGCTGGCTTGTTTGCAATGGATGTACTACCATAAGCTAATGATCTTAACTACAAGCAGCCTGAAAAATCATGCTAGATCTTATTTTGGGGGTAAGGCTTATTTTCAGGGAAAACACAGTATGCATTGCACAGAGTTGCAATATGACCTAATACCTATTTAGTTGATTGCCTCCCCTCTGAACGCTTACTCCTGTGAACTGGAAACTGTAATTAAGGGAAAACCTGACCTGTGTCAGATGGAAAGCTATTCCTTCATAGTCATGGGATTGTAACTCCGAGCAGCACCCTGGAACTGCTGGATTTTCCTCCATCACCTTTACTTTGTTTCATTGTATTGTATTTTTGTTTTGTTTAGTGCTGAGCACCAACATCTCTCAGTAATTTGTAATAAAAGTTTCCACTATGTATTTTCTCCATTGAGGGGTAGAGACAGAATAGATATCATTTCCTAACCAGAGAATGATGCTGACTCCACAGAGAAATAGATTGTTTTTAGGTACAAACAGCAAGAAAACACCTCCTTCCTTATTATTCTTCTCTCAGAACACAATAGCCTAACTATACCACAGCTATGAAGTGTTAAGCAAGATAAAAGAGAAGGTATGGGTTACTTTGCAATAATAAGGGTTCTTGTTGGTGATACCCTGCACCAATTCACTGTCCCTTTTGGAACAATCTGGATGTTAGGTTTTGGCAAGATTGTCACTGCCCCACAATAGGCATACAGCATGGTACCATCTCTGCTCTTTTTCAGATTCTTAAACCAAGCAGTAATCTCACCAGTTGATTAAACCAAGCAGTAATCTCACCAGATGAGCATCAACCACTCATCAGTGGATCAAGAATTCGCCAAAGGCAGAAATTCATGGAACATAGAACATAGCATACTAAAGTTGGAAAGGACCCTGAAGGTCTTCTAGTTCAACCTACTGTACCATTTCAGATAAATGTCTGTTCAGTCTCTTTTTGAAACCCTTCAGTGATGGAAACGTCTTCAGTAATGGAGAACAACGTCTGATGTCAAGTGGTTCCATTGATGGATTAGGAACCACTTGACATTAGGAATTCTATTAGGAAATTTCTCCTTAATTTCAGCATGCTTCTCTCCTTGGTTAGTTTCCATCCATTGTTTCCCATTTTGCATTTTGGTGGTTTGCAAAATAGTCTGACCACATCTTTGTAGAAGCCTCTCAAATATTGGAACACTGCCACCCTGTCTCGCCTAGTTCTTATTTTCATTCAACTAGACATACCCAATTCCTGTAACCATTGTTCGTATGTTTTCAGCCTCTGCCCCCTAATTATTCTTGTTGTTCTTCTCTGCACTCTTTCCAGAGTTTCAACATATTTTTTAAAATTGTGGTGACCAGAACTGGATGCAATATTCCAAATATGTTCTTTCTAAGGCTTTGTAAAGCAGTACTAGAATTTTGTGTGATTTTGATTCTATCCCTCTATTAGCAATAGCATTTAGACTTATATACCACTTCATAGTGCTTTACAGCCCTCTTTAAGTGCTTTACAGAGTCAGCATACTGCCCCCAACAATCTAGATCCTCATTTTACTGACCACAGAAGGTATTAGCCTGCAGTATTACATTCTAAACACTGTACCATCATGACTCCTATATCCTCCTATTAATGTAGCCTAGGGTTGCATTGACTTTTTGGGCTGCTGCTGCACACTGTTGACACATATTTGATTGTCCACTAGAACTCCCAGATCTCTCTCACTGTCACCAGCATTAAGCCAAGTTTCACCTAGCCTATACACTTGGGTTCTTCAGTCTATAATATTTAATCTTACATAATTCTTACAAACTCTTGGGACCTTTTCTGGTTCCTTCAGTCCTTGAATCTCCTTGAACAGTTTGTAGCAAAAAGGGAAAGCTTCTTTAACTGACTCAGAAACTTTTTTTTCTGTCATTGAGCAACAAAAGTAGAAACGATAAAATGAATATAAAATTATCCCTTAGTCTTAAATCTGAGCCTTCTTTAACTGTGATTTTGCAGTAGCAAATGTGACACACATTGAGTTGACAGTTGACTAGTCTTACATGTATCTCTGAATAGCTCAAGCAGATTTCATACGGAGAGTAATCAGAGAAAAATCAGGGTAATCAGAGCGAGCCCTACAGGTGATGTAATGTCATCAACATGGGGTCAACGTAACACGATTGGCAGTTGTCTCTGCAGTAGACTGAATCAACAATGAAATTGGAGACAAGATATAACTGTCATTATTTCCATGGAACTGTTTTCTCAAGAAATTCTGCAGTACTACCAGCCCTTCTGCAAAAAAGCCTGCATTATTGATTTACTCCGAAAGTAAAAAATGTCCATAACAGAGATATTCCAGTGAGCAGGACCATCTCGCTTCTCACTCATTGCTTGCCTGTGGATGAGCAATGCATCAAGTGACTAACCTGTCCAGACAGATTCTTACCGAATGATATTTCATCATACGTGCCAGTCCATATCTCAAATGTAAATTACAGCAGGGAACTCAACTTCATATCATTTTGTTTATTCTGATTTCCTGTCAAACTCCATTGTTGATTATTGTGAATAACCAACTGTGTAAAATACGATATGAGCTTGGGCTTATTCTATAAGGATACTGAAGCAGATGGCACTCACTATCAGGGAAGCATCCATAGTCAGGATTATTAATGAAGAGAGAAAAACAAAAGACCATCTTAATGTGTCTATCGTGGAAAGATAGTGAATGGGCTGAGGCAAAGTGAGACAGAGTTACATGAAATAGTTTGGAAAGAAAACTGTGCTAAGGAACTGTGATTGCAGTAAGTGGAAACAGAACTTAACAAAAAAAGATATCTTTACCTTTAGATGACATAAGGGACAAAAGTTAGAGGAACAACTGGGCTGAGAAGTTTGGCAGACTGTGTGACAAACTATTTGATTGATGGACTGTACTTGTGCAAAAGGAACATCACTCCATTTCACTGTTGCATCTAGGCAATAAAATTCAATTTTGAAATAATAGAAAATACTTGTAGCTTAGGTTTTAGATTTCGGCAGTGGTTTGTTCTCCAAGCTTGTTTCAATTTAATTTCTGAAAGTTTCATTACCAGACTAAGTAACATCAGCAGCAGAATTTTCTTGTCCTATTCCTCTTTAGCTTATATTACTCTTTGTGACCCCATGGACCATAGCCAGCCAGGTTTCTCTGTCCCTCACAGCCTCCCACAGTCTGCCCAAACACAAGCCTGTTCCATTGGTGACCCCATCCAGCCATTCCAATCTCTGCCGTCCCCTTGATTTCTTCCAGGACTGACTGATTTGATCACCTTGCAGTCCAAGGGACTCTCCAGAGTCTTCTCCAGCACCACAACTCAAAAGCACTGATTCTTCAATGTTCAGCCTTCCTTATAGCTCAATTCTCACAGCCATACATTACAGCTGGGAGAACTATGGCTTTTACCATACGGATCTTTGTTGACAAAGTGATGTATTTACTTTTTGATATGCAGTCTAGATTTGCCATAGCTTTCCTCCCGAGGAGCAAGCATCTTTTAATTTCCTGGCTACAGTCACCGTCTGCAGTAATTTTGGAGCCCAAGAAAATGAAGTCTGTCATTGTTTCCATTTCTTCCCTTTCTATTTGACAGTGAGGGATGGGGCAGTATGCCATGACCTTGATTTTTTTTAATGTTGAGCTTCAATTCAAACTAACGACTGAACAACAAAAGTCTTGTGGCCAGTGTGGTCATTTGATCATGTGTTTGATTGTTCGTTTCGAACTATATTTAAATTCTGAGCAGCTGATTGATTCTCTTGTTGATTGGTCATTCAAATGTTCTGGTTTCTTACATATTCATCTGCTGGATCCAAATCAATGTGTTTGTTAATTGTTCCTTTGGTAGAAAACCCAGCTTCAATAAATTCACATGAGTGGCAACTGTTGGCATGGCCAATGATTTTTGTTCCTTCCCAATTGAACTGGTGTTGCTCATTGTCAATGTGGCTCTATAGCAAGGATTTGGGGTCATGCCATTTAACTGCTGGTTGATGTTCGTAAACCCTTGTTTTCAACTGCCTTCCTGTTTGTCCCACATAGAACTGTTTACAATTGATGCAATTGATTTTGTATACTATATTGCTGCTGTCCACCTTCTGTATCTTAGTTTTGACTTTAGAGAGCTCTTTTCTGAGTGTAAATGTGGATTTGTGAACTATCATTATTCTTAGGACATGCAGTATTCTGGCAGCCATTTCGGCTCTTCCTTTGATATATGGTAGAACTTGCTTTTTGTGTTGTGTACTTTGGATGACAAGGATCATATTATGAAATTTTTTGAGTAGCCATTGAAGATAAAAACATTGAAAAGGTGTTTCTCTTCTAATTTTCTTAATGACTCAGTGCTGCAATGTTGTTGTTTTTTCTCTTTTGAAAAGAGTCTGAATGTAGCTCCTATTGAGTGCAGTGTGGGGTGGTTGCTTGTGAAATTTAAAATTAGGTGTGGAGTTTCGGTATGTGCAGGTTGTTAATTCGCCATTATCTTGTCTCCTTATGTCAATATCTAGGAAGGGAAGCATTTGCTCTTTTCTTCTTTGCATGTAAAACTGATCCCAGTGAATGCGTGATGGCATTCTCTTCTACTATGAAACATTTCATGATGGCAAAAGTGTCATCCATGTAACATACCCCAAATTTTGGTTGGATAAAAAATAAAATTCAATATCTGGGAAGGAGAAAATTGAGATCCATAAAGACTGAGCCACAAAATGTAAAAAAATGATCCATCCTTGTCAACTTTAGAGTTAGTTTCTCAGTGATGCAGTCAGGATCCAATCATTTCAATCAGAATAAGCATATATGTCCTGACAGTGCAGGGATGATGCTACTAATACACATAGATCAGAGATGACACAGAGAAACTGAACTAATGCTCACTAAGAAATATATGTATTTTCAAATCAGGGTGAGATAGAAACAGGGAAGACAGTTCATGTAAGAGCATCAGCGGTAAACCAATGCAGTATATTTACAATAAGAAGAGGAGAAAAATCAATGAGAATTATACTACACAGAATTTACAGTCTGGTTTAAGCCAAATGAATAATTTATCCCTAAATTTCTTAGGACCATAAAGTATGCTGCATATAATCACTGGTAATTTTTTGATCATCCCTATCTTAACCAAAATACGTTGTAACTAAATTGAAAAAACTTGCCTGTTCTTATATTGGCTAATACACTTACTTACTTACTTACTTACTTACTTACTTACTTACTTACTTACTTACTTACTTATAGTTAGATCCCTAAATGTAACAAATGGTTCTCAGCAATGGATCCAGACATCTTCTGAAATAAAAGAAACCCATATTAAAACCTCAGTTGACTTCCTGTAGAATTCTAGCTTATATTTAGTTGCAGGAAGGGAGAACATCTACAACCATTTTTAAACTCATTGTTGGTACTCAGTGGTCCAAAAACAATGTGTCATCAAAGTTTTGACTGTTGCAGCACTCCTGCAGTCTTTCACTCTTACAACTGGCCACAGAAATGCTGCAGCACGCCCTACCCCCTATTTCTTTCCCATCCTGCCCCGTTGGATCGTCACAGATACTAGACCCCTGGGAGTTCCCAATATCATTTTGGGGATTCACAAAGTCAATGAGATGAATATTATATAATTTCTCAGTTTGAATTTCTATCCTGTTTCCCCGAAAATAAGCCCTAGCATGATTTTTCAGCCTGCTCGTAAATATAAGTCCTACCCCAACATAAGCCCTAGTTAAGATTGTCAGCCAGATGGATGCATTTAGTAGAGGTATGTCCATTGCAACTAGAAATGGAGTAGCAAAAATAAGCCCTACCCTGAAAATAAGCCCTAGTGCGTAATTTGGAGCAAAAATTAATATAAGACCCGGTCTTATTTTCAGGAAAACACAATAATACAGTAATATCAATAGATATGTCCCACATAAAGCAAAGGTGCTTAGGGGCTTCAGTCATTTCTAACAATCCAAAAGGGTCCTGAGACCAAAATGTTTAAAAACCTCTGCCACATACCAACACTTCCTCCTGCTATCTTTATAGGAACCAAGTGTCTCCCCAGGCAACATGAGGAAAGCTGAGAGGACAGGGAACAAAACTTAAGATTCCAAGATAACCGGAACTAAGTGGAAAAATAAAATAATATAGATATTCATTGCTGAAAATCCAAAGAATGTATCATTTATATTGCATGTATGCTTTGAAACAGGGATGTGAGTGTGTGATAAATGGTTGCAGTCAGATCCTTCACTTCAGTCTCAGGGGAAATTAGCCTACAGAGAAGGAGTTTAGTCAAAGTCAGAAGATGTCATGCTGCAATATAGAGCAAGATCAAAGTTGTCTCCGACTGGCAGTCCAGCGGGGTTACTCAAAAACCAGCAACATCCTGAATTACAATCAGTACCATCCTCAATGGAATTGCCTGCTGTCAAGGCAAGTAGATCTGTAGGCAGTGAGACACCTGGTTGAACTGTAGGCTGATATGCCCTTGAAACACAAGCAGGCAGAGGTGGAAAAGAAAGCCGGCAAGATAATGTTGCCATTATCACTTTTTTTTTAAAGAGGACATTATACTTCTGAGTCTCTTGCGATTTTCAGCTGCAGGGCTACCCTCATTCTAAAGCGGAGCTGAATGCTTTAAAGTCCTCTTCTAAAGATACTAACCCAGTGAGGAAATACTGATAATCTGGCTTCTTTAAAAGAAGTACACATTTTCTACAGTTTCCCCACACCAATAAGCCTTTGGCAAAGACGTAAAGTAAAACAGATCTTTCTATGAGTGTCTTTCAGGAAGCAATGACTTTCCATCTTTTATGCATTGGTTGAAGTTCCAGCTTTTTGCTCATCTGGGCAAAGCCGACCTAGGATATATGGGGATTCTTGCCAGAACACATTTGGAGAGCAAAATTTTGCTTTAAAATGAAGTGAGGGGTGTCCAACCTTCACAACTTTAAGACCTGTGGACTTCAACTCTCAGAATTCTCCAACCAGCCATTCTGGGAGCTTAAGTCAACAGGTCTTAAAATTGCCAAGGTTGGACACACCCACTTTAAAACATGTCCTAAAATGATGAGCTCCTCGCCAGTTTTAAGATGCTTCCAATGAAATATAAAATCATTCTTCAACAGAAAGGATTGTATTTTAGGGGCGGGGGACTTCCTCACAGCATGAACAGCTGGATTCATGCCTCTGTGGCTAATACAAGGTCCTAGAAGTTTTAAGTAAGAATTATTGATATGTGTACAAAGCAATTTGACCATTCCAAATTACATACTGTAACAATTCCCATGCTAACTACTACTATGGCTATAATTAAATCAGGAGGTTAGCTGGTTACAGCACTTTTATCCCACTATTTCAAATTACTCCAGGCAAAAAAAAATTCTTGAAAATTATTGTTCTCCTATTTATGGCAGTCCTCAAAGTGTCTTGCCTTGCTTTGATGTTGGTTATTCCCTATAATATTCCACACAACAGTCAACTTCTTCCCAGATTGCTGCTAAAAATATTCAGGAAATATGCATTTTGAGTCTGAGTCTGGGGCAAGGCCCACTCCCCCATTCCATCTGATTTATTCTGTAATGAATTTAAAGAACTTTTGAAAAAAGGAAACTCAGATGCAACATAAATCAATCTCATTATTCTAGAAGATTAATTAAAAAAAGGTTTTTGACTTTCCTCACTAGTATCAGTACTTTATTTTCATAAAAGTGGCACAATGCATTCCTATTTTTACCAAAGTTTTAAATGTGTCAGACTTCCCTTGACTTTTCAAATTTCCATTTTAAAGTGTGACAATATTTTAAATCAGTACAGTATGTATATATATACAGTGTGTTCATAGTATTTTGAGAAATGCTATAATTCCAAACCATTTATTGTGAATGGGAATTAGCTATAAAATGCCATTGGCCCTATGAATACAAGAAGAAATTTATTGTTCAATTAGCATTCACTATTTTTTTGTACGAATTTGTATAAGTAAAAAATTAAATAAATAGATAGATAGATAGATAGGTAGATAGATAGATAGATAGATGGATGGATGGATGGATGGATGGATGGATGGATGGATGGATGGATGGATGGAT
>JANHFO010003858.1:80423-90776 GCA_032468095.1 Pareas carinatus
CTCTCTCTCTCTCTCTCTCTCTCTCTCAGAAGTAGAAAATCAGGGAGGACGGGCGAGGTGGGTCAGTCCGCTGCCCTCCAGGTGCACCACTTGGTAGCAGTCGCCCACACAGAGCGGTGCAAGAAGACCCAAGAAGCCAGTTTCTCAGCCTCTAAAAGGGTATAAAATACAATTTTGGAAATGGATCGAGTCTATAGTTTAGCAGTATTAGTCTCCAAGCTCCGTTTGCAGAAGTAAAAAAGTTTGCAAGCAGGTAGCAATCATAAATCATAACACACAAGGGACATGCAAGGAAAAGAGAGAGAGATCCAGAAGGCAAGTTCTGCATGAACCATTCCTACGGATGTATTGCTCTCATGGAGTTGCTTTGTCAGCGTTTGTTTTATCGCTCTATTATTGTACTTCAGGTTACACTCGTTTCATGTAGGGTCTCCTGCTTGAGCGGGGGTGGGGTGCACGAGAAGGCCTTTCATGGTGCCTTCCGTCTCTGTTCTCCTGCTTGTTCTCCCTGCCCCGGTGCCCATCCCTGTGACCTCAGCGCTTCAGTGACGCAAGCTGAGGATGGCTCAGGAAAGGCTCTGCTTTTCCTGTTTATTAACCTCCTTTGCCGGATGAGCAACGTTCCCAGCATCTGCGCTGGCCATTCTATCTCCTGTCCCGTTTCTTCCGTTTCCTGAGCCCCTCTCCCACCTCGAGAAACATCTGTATTAAAGGATGCCTTTTAACAAGAGAATTATCTACACCGGTGTTTCTCAATCTTAGCAACTTTAAGATGGGCGGACTTCAATTCCCAGAATTCCCTAGTCAGGCTGAGGGATTCTGGGAACTGAAGTCCAGCTATCTTAAAGTTGCTAAGGTTGAGAAGCACTGATCTATACTCTGGATGACAGTAGGGAAAACAAACAATGGAGTAAGTTTTTGAAATTCTCCATTTAAAATAAAAATAAAAAATACACACGCCCAAACTTGCAAATCCTTCAACCATGCTTAAGAGTTTTCAGAAAAAAATAATACTTGATATTTTTTTCCCTGAAAACTTTTCCCCCTTCAACATGGTTGCAGGATTGCAAGCTTGTGTGTGTGTGTGTTTTTAAAGGGCACTGCCGCGTGGGCCTTTTACCAGACGCAACAATTCCTCGGTAGAACTGGATCCGCAGCTCCTGGGGCAATCTGAGCTTTCTGAGCCAACGGAGGAAGAATCTTCTTCGTTGTGCCTTTTTGGTGATGGTTCTAATGTTAGGTGTCCATTTCACATCTTGGGAGATTATAGGACCCAGGAATGTGAAGGTCTCTGCTGTTGATGCTTTGTATGCCTTTATAGGTCTTCCTTTGTCTGGGCATTCTGCGACCTGTTCGGCTTTCCGGTCTTCTCTCTCTTTATTGTGCCATATCTGTCTTCGGACATTGGCGATCAGGTTGGCGATCCCATCTTCGTCGACAGCCGCATGGAAAAATGCTCCCGAGCCTAGTCCAAAACCAGTCCCAAACCAGTTCCTTAGATTTTAAAGTCACGCTGTTCTTCTTTGGGGCCGTCGTTTGATTTTGCCGCCATTATCATGACTTTCCTGGGAAATATATCGTGTAGGAATCTTCCCTTTACTTTCTACACCGCTATGCACATGCTGTTTGGGTGGTTGCCGCCACACCGCGTGCTGTTTCTCTGAAGCTGTCCTGGCAAATATGGTCTCCGCCTTCAGTCGATATTTTATTTATTTTATTTTTCACACTTATATACTGCCCTTCTCCCCGAGGGAACCCAGCTGGGTGTCGTCAGCGAACTGGTGGAACTCCACCCCAAAGCTACGCATGATCTCACCCAGCAGCTTCACATAAATGTTGAACAGGAGAGGCGAGAGGACGACCCCTGTGGCACCCCACAAGTGAGGCGCCACGGCGTCGACCTCTGCCCTCCCTGCCAACATAGTCTGCAACTGGTCGGAGAGGTAGGAGGCGAACCACCGTAAAACCAGTGTGATACTGGTGGACCAGCTGCCGCTCATCAAGCCTGTTGGTCCATGGGAGGAATGTTATTTTCCTCCAGCCCGCCAGTACAATCTTTATACAACATAACGGTCATCTTGGGTAGGGCCTCCCCTATCCGCCACCTGGGAATGCGCTCTCAAGGGGTTCCTTGAAAACTGCAAAAATGTAATGTGATGGGAGGGTTGGGCCTCCTCTTGGCTGCGCTGCTCCTTGTCCCTTGGAAAATCTCCCTCGTTGGTCCTTCCTTCGGAGTCCAATTCCAGCTGCGTGAGACAGGAAGAAGCCCCCCCTTCTCTTTTGCATGTCCCTCTTTTCAGAGCAAATATTTATACTGGGTCTTGTCAGCAGCATCCTGACTCTGGCCAGGGGAGGGGGACAGAGGTCAGCGTAGGCAGGGTGTCCTTTGTGTGTACAGTGGGCAGATCGACAACCCTTCCTTCGCTGGGTCCCAGCTGGTGACCTGAACTGACCCAAGACTTGCCGAAGAAGGAAAGAAGGAAGAAGAAGAAAGAGAGCCAGAGACAGAAGGATGAGGTGGTGACAACTTTCTGGGACAAAACATGTGTGTGTGTGTGTGTGTGTGTGTGTGTGTGTGTGTGTGTGTGTGAGCGATGATTGAAATCCAAGCTACCTTGGAGCCCACTTTCCGCAGCTTGGTGCCTGCATCTCGATTGGATGACTTCTCCCTTAAGTCTCCTGAAGTTGTGGGTCCATCCCTGGAGGTTTTCCAAGAAAAAGTTTGTCCAGAATGGTATACAGCAGTGATGGCTAACCTTTTAGACACCCGAGTTCCCGGAAAAGTCGCAATGTATGAGTCGTGGCTTGTGATGTCATCCCCTGGCACCGCTACTCTCTTTTTCAGCCTTTGCACCCAGCGGACCACCAATATGATTTTTTTTTTAAAAAAGATAACATTTGTAAAATAATGATCAGAGAACTTCCACTTTATTAATATAAAAGGCCCCTATTTAATATAACAATGTTTAAAAAGCTTATTTAATTATAACAAAAATCATAAATGCTTATTTGATCATAACAAAAATCTTTAAATTTTGTTTAATTGTAGCAAAATTATTAAAGTTAGTTTAATTATTACAAAATAATTGAAGCATCTTTAAGTATTACACATTTTTGCGTGATATTTGTTCCTGATTGAGAGAAAGAGAGAGACAGAGACAGAGACATACACAGAGAGACAGGAACACAGAGAGAGAGAGAATGAGAGAAAGAGAGACAGAGATAGAGACACACACAGAGAGACAGAAACAGAGAGAGAGAGAGACACACACACACAAAATGAGAGACAGACACACACAGAGAAAGAATGAGAGACAGACAGATAGACACACACACACACACACACACACACACACACACAGAGGAACCATACAAACTATACAAAAAGAATCAAATCTCCAGATTTTCCTGCCGACCACCAACATTTTCTTGTGGCGCACTGGTGGGCCCCGGCTCACAGGCTGTCGACCACTGATCTAAAGAATGAAATCACACCTTGACTCGTGTGCCACACCTCAACCTGACTCATAAAGGTTTTCATTTGGGCCTTGACGTGATACGCTGCCAGACTCATTTTGACTTTGCAAAGTTGTTTCTGTTGTATAAATATATACAAGTAGTCCTCGAATTATGACCACAATTGAACCCAACCATCGTAAAAATGAGCCAGTTGTGAAGAAGGGTCTGAATTTTGATCCGGTGACCACGGGATGCCGCAGCGGTCGTAAATGTGAAAAAAACAGCGATGACCCTTTTTTTCCAGTGGCATTGCAACTTTGAACGGTCACTAAACGTTGTACGTCGAGGACTACCTACGCGGTAGTAGATCCTTATTTAGCTTGGCATCTAGTCCTCGGTTGATGGCCACAGTTGGAAACAGAATTTGCCTTCCTCGGCAAGACCTTTGCTAAGCGAGCTGTGCCTGATTTTATGACATTTTCCCCACGGCTGTTAAGCGAATCCCCTTTCGTTGTTAACTGAATCACGTTACTGTTCAGGGAATGTGACTTCCCCTCCCCTCTCCCCCATCGAATTTGCTTTGTTGGAAGCTGTGCGGGAAGGTTGCAGATGGAGATCCCACGGCCTTGGGATGCTACAGCCATCCTAAATCCAATACAAAATGAAGAAATAATTAGAATAATGTTAGATTGGTCGGAAATGGACAGACCGAAAGTCCGAGAAGAATCGGAACCCTTCGAATCATTTTTATGGCTGGTTAGACAGGATACGGAAGGAGCAGGTGTGACGTTGTATTAGTAAGATCAGTAAGACCAATACATATGGATGGAAAGATATGTAAAAAAAAGGGACACCTGGTTGGTCGATGTTGATCGAAATATTTAAATCACCTTGTTTTCTTTTTTAAAAATTTCTGTTAAAATAAATTAAAAAGGTTCTTTACAAAATAAAAAAATAAAGAAAATAAATCCACGCCGGTTGCCGGATCCCCAATTTGGATCATGTGGCTGGGGATGCTGTGATGTCCATAAGTGTGAAGTCAATTTGGTTTTAATTTTCTTTTTAAAAAAAAAACAAACCACAACTTTTTATTAGATTTTCACAAGGTAAGAATTGTTTCTTATATCAGTAGCAAAGGAACAAAAAAAAGAAATAATATAAAATTACATATGTTACATTACCATTTACACATAAACTTAACACTTTAATATTGTATATATTTTTTGTTCACTGAGGTTTCAAGTTACTATGTCGTTCGCTACTGTCTATCGGTCCCAATTCAGGGTCCTCTGTATCTTTATATATCTTACATATTTTAGTGATGTTTTAGCAACCTTACGAGACCTCAGTTTATTTCATATATAGTTATCAAATGAGAAGAGAATAAAAGCTTAAAAAGACTATATGGTATCATATTACGTACTGCTTAGAGATCTAATATTTATACAACGTTTAAAATTATAGCTATATATGCATATTTTTCCCTTTAGTTCAAAGTCATTCTGACGTTCCCTTTTTTCATTGGGCTCCTTGTTCATAGGATCCTGTCTATCTGCAAATCCTTTTAAGAGATTAACTCTTAACAAGTTTGCATTCTAAAGCCATCTCAACGGTTGTACTGCATCATAATTTGAGAGAAATTTCCACATGACCATTCTAATAGCCAAATTAAAAAATAAATTGTCGGAATTTGATGCCTCTCACGGGGTCTTTTGCAATCACTGCTCAAAAGTCACCTAAGCTTACTTTTTTTTTGAAAGTTGCCATAAACTGAATATAATTTTTCTTAGAGATTTAATTGCAAGTACATAGATATGGTAAAAACTACCATATGATCGGGGGCATGGTGGCTCAGCAGTTAAGATTCTGAGCTTGTCAATCAGAAGGTCGGCAGTTCAGCAATTCGAATCCCTAGCAACGCATAATGGAGTGAGCTCCCGTTACTTACCCCAACTTCTGCCAACCTAGTAGGTCCAATGCAAGTATAAAAATAGGGATCATCTTGGTGGGAAGGTAACAGCGCTGTCTGCACCTTAGGAGTTTAGTCATGCAGGCCACGTGACCACAGAGATGTCTTCGGACAGCACTGCCCTTTCGGCTTAGAAATGGAGATGAGCACCACCTCTAGAGTCGGCTACGACTGGCACGCATGTTTAGGGGGGACCTTTACCTTTACCTTTACATAGATATGAGAATATAATCTGCTCAGGACTGTGAAACTGTAATGAAGAGGTTTGCCACTATGGCTTATCTAATTTGTTCTCATGAAAAATGTTCTAAGGCAGAGGTTTTCAACCTTTTTCAAGCTGAGGACCCCAAAACATGTCTTTCCAGCATGGCAAACCCCATTCCCATGAATTCAACATTACTAATCAACAATTCATGTATATTACTTTTTCCAAATTATGAGAATAAAATAACTGCAGAATGAATACAACCCTCACTCAAGCATTGCAGAAAAATCCTTGATTTCCTACTTTTCATGCTGTTGCAAATGCCCTAAAGGAGGGGTGGGCAACTATGGCAACTTTATGACCTGTGGACTTCAATTCCCAGAATTCCTGAGTCAGCCATGAGCCATGCTGTCTCAGGAATTCTGGGAATTGAAGTCCACCAGTTGTAAAGTTGCCCTAATTGCCCACCCTTGTCCTAAAGCAAGGTGGGAAATGTAGTCATGGTCTCCTGTCATTAGACTTAGTTTCATCTTCAAAGGCTTCTCTACTAATTATTTTTCATGTGTATTTCTTTTCCAGATACCTTTATCGATGAATATGTCTACATTTCTCGCATATGATCAACCTACAATAAGTTACTGTGGTGTACATCATGAACTTCTTGGTCATAAGTCCTATGACTCAAATGCACAGGAAGAAACAATGGAGATTCCGATAGAGACTGACCTGGATCTGAGCACAATCACAAGAGCAGTACGAAATCAGTGATCACACTCAACTGACTTAAGGGCTCAGAGAGATAACCCACAGTCACCACCATATTTTTTTTAATTTGTCATGAAGAATTAAATCAGTATTTCTCCAGGGATGGATTGAAAACTCCCCATTCTGTTTAAAAAGTTACACATTTGAATACAAATTGTTTCTCAAGTCTATGATTTGTAATTAGCTGAATTGTGCAGTCTTTTATTTTTTTGGAACTAAAAATGAAGTCTGATCCTTAAAATAAATCTTTCGGTTTTTTCCCCCCAAAACTCATCCCACCTATCTGTAAAAAGGAAAAAAAAACTGTACAGAGCTGATGTATTTTTTCATATTGTAAAGTTTCAATATACTGAGATGTACTGGAATGTACAGGACCATTCTTTATTTTATTTTACAATTTTCAGTCTCTAGAATTTTAAATTAACAACGCTTGTGTTATATTCAGAGTTTCTCAGATTTGTAGAAACTGGTTCGTTCTGCGTTTGCGCCCTCAAAACAAAAGCACCCTAAAATTCTGCACTGTGCGAATTAGGCACAGACTCTATCATACAACACAATTCTTTCAACGTGTTTTGGAAATCATTTATTAACTAAATGAGAGTTGGATTATTCAAACTCTGGTAGACATGGCCTTTGGGAGGGGAAGGCAAGGGGAAGGGAGTTACTAAAAGAAAAAGATTTTTTTTAACAGTTCCTCAAATTAACTCTTGCCTTCAATTACAACTTGCTTTCTCATACAAACAAATGTAATGATAAAGAGGAAGATTTTAACACTTTTCTGAATGAATGGCTCATTCTTTTACTCTTTCATAACACCAGAACAATAATGGAATGGGCTAAAGGAAGAACAAAAGACGACAAAAACAGTAATCATAGCAACAAAATTTCATTAACTGGGGAGAAAAAACATTTGGAAGGGTTGACCTGGGTACATGGTGGGGGGGGGTTAGTCACATTATAAAGCAAAGCAACAGACACAATAGATAAATAACATGACAATCGGTCACTATGATTAAACATGTTCTAGTGACATACATTGTCTGCAGGTATGTTTTAGGGTTATTTCAGCACTGTCCTAAAACAGAGGTCCCCAACGCCCAGTCTGTGGACCAGGACCAGCACCAGTCCACAGCATCCCAGCAACTGAGCCAAGACCCATTCACAGGAAGCAGGCAGCATGTAAAACCACACCCCCTCCAGTTCATGGAAAAACCTTTCTCCATGGAACAAGTCCTAGTGCCAAAAAGGTTGGAGGCTACTGTCCTATAATATGCATAAACCAATATGCACACGTCCAATGTTTTCCAAAAGAAGGAACAAAGGTTGGATGAAGGGAAGGAAGAAACAAGTAAGATTTCATTATATAGTATGTGAAAAAAAAGATGGCTAAGACATGATCTCCAAAGAGACTGACACACGTGCCTTGCACAAGAGGGAGAAAGTGTAGAACTAATCACACATGTTTCAGGTTTGTTTTGCATTTATGCTGACACTCCCATTATCTGAAAGGTAAGGAAGCTATTTGCTAATTGCTCCATGGTGGGAACAGGTCATAATTTATTTTTTACACAAATACCCCAAAAACATCATTTCCAGAGCCATTCAAAAGCTCACTTAATGGGGGTGCCTCAGCCATAAGGTTTAGATCCGCAGTGTGAGCATAAACATTTCCCCCCATTAAATGGGAAGGATCGTTTTAATTAAGGCTTCAGGTTTATGCATGTAGTCCCTGAATCATTTCATTATCTTTAAATAATTTCATCATCTATTGTTTCACATTCAGGTCCTCCCGTAAGCTAATGTGTACAGTAGGACCTCCCCCATTAGAATCTTTTTTGGTTATTACTACAACTATTCCATCACCATTTTTGGTCAAAGCTGACAGAGATTAAAGAATATACGCTCTGTTTCTATCTATTACTACTTTAAGAGGGAAATAATACAGGTAGTCTTCAACCATTATTTTAACAGCCATTCAAAGTTATGTCAGCACTGGAAAATGTGACTTACAACTAGTCCTGGCTAGAGATTGGAAGGCCTGTGAGGGTGGGAACTGGGAAAATTGTGGAAAAAACTTTTTTTTGTTTTTTTTCCTAAAGTTTCCAGGAATTTTTTTAAAAAAGGAGTTTAGAATATGTCCTTTTTCAATGATAAGCAATAGAAACTCTCTATCAAGGTTTACATGGCATTAAATAAACTGTTGGACATGACTAGAATGTAGCAAGCAACCCAAAACTGTTTTAACTGGTGCATTTGTTATACTGCTAAGTGAGTAAATTTCTTAAACACATCATGGAGTTTAATTTTGAAATGGCACGTGATACTTAAAAACCAAACAAACATTTGAAATCAGCACATGAAATTCTTTCAGAAAAGTTATAAGTTGCACTTGATGAGGAAAATGACTGCAAATCTGTTGCACCAGTATGATATATCTATGACACAATATTCAAATGTTTTATAGTTTGAATACCATGTCATAGATATATCATTTGTCATCGGAAAAGAACATATTTCACTCTCCTTTTTTTTTTGGAAAAACGGCTTTGGAAAAAGGGGGCAAAAAAACTGTTTTCCCCTCAACTTTTCTGGTTTTTTTTTCTCTAGGCTTTCCCATCTCTAATCCTGGCACAACCATTGTAGCATCCCAGCAGTCACAAGATCAAAATTAGGCATGTAACAACTGGCATGTTTTTACAATAGCTGCAGTCCTGAGGTCAGTTGATCATAATTTACAATCTTCCAAAGGGCCTTCTGACAACTCAATGGGAGAAGCCAGACTCACTTACCAATTACAATTCACTTTATAATTGCAGTGATTTAATGGCTCTTGCAAAAAAATGTCATAAAATTGAACCCAACTTAACAACCACATTATTTAGTGACAAAAGTTCTGGTCCCAATAAATCAAAGATTACCGAATTTCAATCCTATATGTACAAAATTAGAATATCCTCCTATGTGGGAATAATGAAACATTAAAAATTAATCATTAAGTGTAAACACCAACAAATGATTCAAAACAAAATCACTTTTGCATAGCAGATCCAATTGGAGAAGATATAAAAGGTTTAACACCCCCCCAAAAAAATGTTCATGAATTCTAGTGGACGACACACAACTTCATTAGTTGTGAGTGATTAAAAAGCTGTAAAACTATTAATAACACTGTTTATTGAAACACTTACCACAGCCCTATCACTTTACATTATAAAACAGAAGATGTATCTTGTGGTGAGGAAAAAAGACTCAAGGATTTTTGAGTTTTTCAAACTAGAGGGACAAAATTTCATATAATTGTAACAATCCATTTTTTATAAATAAAGATAAATTTAACCACAAATCTATTTTTCTCAATATTTCTTCCAAGTATTTTACAATGACTTCATCAATGAAATTTAAAAAAAAACATGCATTCAATCCTTTGTATGAAGTAAATCTTATTGAGGGGGAAAATATTCGGAATATTGTTAAAAGAAATTTAAGCCTATAAAATGTCAAAAAGAGAATACATTGTATTATTTATTTAACATCCTAGATTTTTGTAACATATTTTGCATAAATTATTTGCTATTCAAAATATTTTATTTGTCATTTTTAAGACTCATCCTAACTGTCATCTCTTCAGTTTCCAATTTCTTCAGACATTGTCACATATAGAAATTGGGGGGCACAGTTCCTTATTAAGGAAGCTAAAGAAAACAGGGAGGTATTTCCAAGGAGAGATGGGGAAGATTGTTAAAAACAAAGAGGCCTGCTACCAGGGGAAAAAAACTCTCCACTCTTTTCTTCATTGTCCCACCAAGGTTCCCAAAAATATAACCTAGAAGCTCTGTGTAACAAAAGATTGACAATGCCTGAATTGAACCCCTCTTCTCTGTGACAGCCCCACAAATATTGGAATATTACTGTCAGAGCACCCCTGGCTTGTAACCAGTATTGGCTGCAAGCAGGT
>JANHFO010003858.1:90876-120866 GCA_032468095.1 Pareas carinatus
GGTCTGGGGGGTCCGTGGGGGGTCCTTGGGAATTCCAGTTGGAACGGGGGTGCTGGTGGAGGTCTCCGGAGGGTTCCGGTGGGGTAGGGAGGGAGAGCAGGCCATGGTGGCTGCAGCGGCCACGGCATTGGCCCGCAATGACAGTGAGCCTGACATCTCTGTTTAAGAGAGTTGTTGAGAGGTTTATCTGTATCCTCAGGGTCGCCCGAATAGTGCAAATGGGTGTGGAGCCTTCTTCTGGAGACCTTTCAGCAGTTCCAAAATTTCCAAAGAAACTTTTTTTTTTGTTTTCCCTTGAAGACGTTTCACTTCTCATTCAAGAAACCTCTTTAGTTCTTCAGTTTAGAACTGAAGAAGCTTCTTGGATGAAAAGCAAAATGTCTTCAAGGAAAAACAAAGGCAGTCTAGTTGCTTTTGGAAAAGCTCCTTTGGGACACCCTAAGACAGTGTGGGACAATGTTAGCAACTTTAAGTCCTACACATCTTAAAGCTGCAAAGGTTGAGAAACACTGCTGTAGAAGCCAGAATTAAAATTCAAAACTACCCGGATAAATTGAATAAATGTGCAGAAAGTAACAGATTGAAACTTAACGAACAAAAGCCAAGTTCTTTACTTAGAACAAAACAATACACAGGAATAGGATGAGTGTACTTGAACTGTATCTTTAAAAAAAAAAGATCTGGAAATAGTAATAGATGGCAAACCGAATAGGAACCATAAACAGGACATGGTTGCAAAGAAAGACACTGCAATTTTAGGCTGTGCTACCAGAAATGCATTCTAAATCAGAAGAAATACAGGTAGCCCTCCACTTACAATTGAGCCCAAAATTTCTAAGTAAGACAGTTGTTAAGTGAAGTTTAAGGACATTTTAGGACATTTCTTGCCATCGTTGTTAGGTGCATCACTGCAGTTGCTAAGTTAGCAACAACATACTACTTGCAGTTATTAAACGAATCAGGTTCCCCCATTGACTTTGCTTGTCTGAAGTTTGCAAAAAGTAACCAAGCGCTTGAATTTTGTTCATGTGACTGTAGAGATGTTGCACTGGTCATAAGTGTGAAAAACAGTCATAGGTCACCACGGCCATTAAACAAATGGTGGTAAGTTGAGGACTGTAACTACATTTTTAATGCTATTCTGCTTTAGTCAGTGCTTTCCACGGGCAATTAATGGGCCTAGATCTGGGGATCATACTTTAATAAGGATTCAGAGAAACTGAAACTGTGTCAGAACACAAGCACTATGAAGAAAGATGAAAGGATTTGATATATTTAGCCTTTTTAAAAAAGTGGGCTGAGGAGAGATACAGCTGCACATTATATGAAAAGTTTCACAGCCCGTTCTCCTTCCTTTTAGAATGCAGGATGCAGGGGAAAAATGAATTTAAGTTACAGGAGAACAGATTCAACTAAATGACAGAAAAAGCTTCTAGTGTGCTTTTTGGATGACATTAAAAATACTACAACAACAAGAAATAAAGCAATGCCACAATAACAAGAAGCATGCATGTGTGTGTTATATTTATGTACAACCTTCTAAGATACTCTCTTCATTCAGTCCTAAAACCTTTTGAAAAGTATCACAGATACACGAAAGCAGAGGCTCAATGTATCCCTCTAAGGTCCTTGTGAAAGAAGTGATTAAAAACATACATTTGAAAATGTATATTCATGGGGTTACAGGAAGCAATAAAGATCTCATTGAGGAGAATCTTGACTACAATAGTCTCATCCTCTCTTCATTGATCAAAGGAAGGTTGCTAGGTAACTCTTCAAGGCTGTCCTCCCTGCTCTATATTCAAGCAATAGTGGAGTTTTTTGGGCAATAACACACATTTCTTTTCTTTTTACTCATCCAAAATTCCTTTCCTTCATTTCAAAAGCAGAACATGGATGAATAGTCCATCTGATCTGAAGGAAGTATCAGAAATACAGAGCTGCGCTGTTCTTCTGAAACTTATGGAAGTAGACCAGCATTTTATAATACCTCCTACTGGAAATGAACCCATTTGGGTAATTTTACTGCATGTCAGTGTTTTTAACCTCAGTAACTTAACCTCTGAAATTCAACTCTCAGCTTGGTGGCTGGGGAATTTTGAGAGTTGAAATACACATCATCCTAAAGCTGCTGAGGCTGAGAAATGAGAAACACTGCTGTATGTCCTAAGTTGAAAATAAAGGCCATATCCTAAGAAATATTTTACAGCTATGAGATGAATACCATAATCACTCTTGTGGGTGAAGACTTTTAGGCCACAGTGAAATTTAAGGCCCTAGACCAGTGATGGCAAACCTATGGCACACGTGCCATAGTGGGCACACAGAGTCCTCTCTGTTGGCATGCGAGTTGAGTCGCGCCAGCATTGCCCCAGAGCTGAGCATGCTCAGAAAGAGAGTAGAGGTGCTGGGCGATGACATCACATGGCTCTGCGCAGGCTCAGAAAGAGAGCAGCGGCACCAGACGATGACATCACAAGCTGTGATTCATTAGCTACGACTCATCTAGCCTAAAAGGTTAGCCATCACTGCCCTAGATGTAACAAATCAGGGGCTTTTTAAACAAGCTGTTTCAATGTCAAATGAAAGGTCAGCAACGTTAGTAAGGCTGTTCCAACATAAAAAGACTTCCAGGAAGGACATTTGGGATCAATACAAAATAACTGGCACACTTCCATCTATGAAACCACTAATGTTGGACTTCAAAAATTGCTTCCTTGAACTTCTTTACAATCCAAATCAAGGACTAAATCACATAGAGAAATTTTATAATCTTATAATTTTATAAGAGACTGCTGGCTCTTTTAAACTTTCAAATATACACAATACACACACACACACACACACACACAAATAAGACTACCTCTAATGAGAAAAATAATTAATCTTTGTTATTGTTATACATGCACAATATATTTTGTAGCCCAACTCTGCTTGTATATTTTCCCACATGTTACTTCCTTGGCCACAGTAATCCATTTGTTGCAAATCACTGCCCCACCTTAATATTTCTAAATAGAATTTATTCGCAATAGAAAACACAATAACACGGAAAACCTCCCTTCTCTTACAGATCAAAGCATCTGATATAGTCTTAAAGTTGTCTATTTTTTATTGTGGTGGTAGCTCTTTTTTTATTAAATTCCTCCCACACACTATTTCTAAACTTAAATGCTGCATAATATAGAAAAATTAGGTCAATACATATATACTTTTTCTTCTGGCTAATTACAGGCATTTATTTTAATTAGATTTCATAACAAATAGTTATTCTTGATGAATTCTACTGTCTTAATGTTGTTTTAATGAATATCAAAACAATTAGTATACTTTAGTGTTTGCTACTAGAACATTAGAGGATTTTTGAGTAATCTGAAAATACAATGAATTAAATATTGAAATTTTTCATGGCAGGGAACTCACAGTCTACTCTGTCACCCTCTATCTTGCAGCAATAAGAATTTCATTATAACTACTATTTATTTCAAAGATCTAATGTAGCCAAAATTGCATTTCCAAGTGTCATCTAATTTTATGCTACCTCTGTGAGAGTGATAATCTACAAATAAGTATTAATTAAAAAGCATTAATACTTAATTACTTTGGAGATGCATTGCATCTTTATTACTGCCAAACGGTCTCTGAAATAAAGTAAGATTCCAGGGAGACGGGAAAAGCAGTTTTTCAGAACTTCCTAGCACTAAACAGTTGCTCCTAACAGTAATGGAAATATTATTACTGTGAAGCATTTGCCCAATGGCAAGATGCTGGCTCAAAAATATGAATCAACATCTTCTCCCAAGTAGTACAAGATCCTCACCATTTCTTGAGTAGTCTTCCCTACCACTCCCAGCCCATTGTAAATCAGAATCAGAATTTATTTTACCAAGGGTTTCTGAACACACAAGGAATTTGTCTCCAGTGTACAGGCTCTATACCTACATACATACAATTAACAACTGTGATTACAATCAAAGATACATTTATAATCATAAAGTACATTCATCTTGTCATGTACATATAAGCATAAGACACATTCATAGTCATAAAGTACATTCATCATGTCATGTACATATAATTGACAAACCGCGATCTTAATCATGAATACAATCATAATCATAAGTACATTCATCAGGTCATCATGTTATAAAGTACAATCATCATGTCACAAAATGCATTTCATCCTGTCACAAAGCATCTTCCTCATTAACAGTGTCATGTAAGTCAGCTATTTAGCAGGTTAATGACATGGGGGAAGAAACTATCCTTGTGTCTAGTTGTTTTGGTTTGCAATGCCCTGTAGTGACATCTGGAGGGAAGATGTTGAAACAGATTATGTCCAAGGTGTGAGAGGGTCCGTAATGCTGTCCTGGGATATTCATTGAGCACAGGTAGTCCTCGACTTACAACCACAACTCAGCTCAACATTTCTATTGTTAAGTGAAGCATTTGTTAAGTGAGTCTTGCCCCATTTTACAATCTTTCTTGCCTTAGTTGTTAAGTGAATCACTGCAGTTGTGAACTAGTAACATGGTTGTTAAGTGAATCTGGCTTCCCCATTGACTTTGCTTGTTAGAAGGTTGAAAATTTGATCACATGACCCCAGGACACTGCAACTGTCATAAATATGAGTCAGTTGCCAAGCATCTGAATTTGATCATGTTACCGTGAGAATGCTGCAATTATTGTGTGAAAAACCGGTCATAAGTCACTTTTTCAGTGCTATTGTAACTTTGAATGGTCACTAAACAAACTGTTACAAGTCAGGGACTACCTGTAGAGAATTGTACTCAATATCCTTCCAATTCCATAATTTTATCTTTCTGCTAACTTCTTATTTTCAACACTCCCTTGCAGTATATTTTTCAGCCTAGTTAGCATTATAGCCTCTTTTTGAAATAATTACATTATATTACAGGATAGGACAGGAGCCAATGGGAGTCACTGCCCAGGCAGAATAACTGGTTTGCATGATTGCCAAACCTGAAGAATGGATCAAAATACAAATAACAATTTCTTAAGTTGGCTTTGTTTCCAGCTGTTTCAGACTGGGAGACAAGTAGCTTAAAGCTGCCTTGTGGAAGGGCCTTTTGTTAGGAATATGGTTAGTGGATGAAGCAGGAGATAAAATGCAAAAAGAACCAACAGTCATGCAAAGCTACCATGGATATTTACCAAACAATCCAACTTTGCTTTTAAAAAAAGGGTTGCTTTAAAGAAAGATACCCATGGCCATAAGATAAAAATACTTGTCCACAGTTATTAGGCAAGTATTTTGACCATATCATAATTTGATGCATCTTTCCCAAGCTGTATAAACCCGAATGCTTATTGGATAGAAAACATATCAGGTAATGTGTATTTGTGTAATGAGGGAGGTCGTGGTCTAAGGAGATCAGCACCCTATATCAAGGTGTGCATAATTACTAGGCAGCTTCTTTTCCTTAGGCAAAATGAGCCAAAAAAGAGATTTAACTGACTCTGAAAAATCAAGTCTTTCAGAGCGATGTAGCATTCTTGAAATTGCTAAGATAGTGTGGCATAATCAGAGAACCAAATGTTTCGTTGCAAACAGTCAAGTTGCAAGAAAAAAAAGATGCAAATTAACTGACAAAGATTTGAGAAGAATCAAATGTGAAGCTACTAGGAACCCATTATCCTTTACTGCTGTCATATTCCAGAACTGCAACCTACCTGCTCAGAAGTACAAGGTGTTCAGTGCTCAGAGACATGGCCAAGGTAAGGAAGGCTGAAACCTGGCCACCACTGAACAAGACACATAAGTTGAAATGGCAAGACTGGGCCAAGAAATATCTGAAGACAGATTTTTCAAAGTGGTGGTGGACTGGTGAGATGAGCATAACTCTTGATGGACCAGATGAATGAGTTGGATCAGTAATGGGCATAGACCTCCATTTCGACACAGAGGTCAAAAAGGTAGAGGTGGGGTACTGGTATGGGCTGGTATTAAAAATGAGCTAGTTGGACCTTTTTGGGTTGAAGATGGACTCAAAATCATCAGCCTGTGTTTAATCATTTTAATTGTGGTTTTAATCTGTGTGTATATATATATGTGTGTGTGTGTTTTTTATCGCTGTTCACTGCCCTGAGTCCTTCGGGAGTAGGGCGGTATATAAATTGAATTATAAAATAAATAAATAAATAAATAAATGGACACAGCTGAAAAGAACTAAGGCTTTTTAGTTTATTTTTGCCTTAGAACAGAATCAAATGTATCAAACATTATAGTAATTTGTACAATTTTCTTCCCTTTTTTTAAAACAAAAAGTCTGACGTTCTTCCTCAGGTTTCTGGCTTCCTGCCCAACTTCAGGTGGTCACCTAGAGGTTGTGATTATTTTATTTGTTATCCAACTGGAATAAAGGGATTTGAGTTAAAAAAGGAGAAAAGAATATTACATATGATTTAATGTTAAGAAATAGTCAAACATAACCAAAAGTATAGAATGGGGTTGTTTGGGTTAAAGTGACTAAAAAGATATACAAATTAATAGAGACATTATGTAGAGTTATTTAAATTAATATGACTATTAATATACAATTATGTCCTAGATTTGGAGCCTTATGATCAGGGAGTCATATACATCTGGAAAGCATCAGGCTGAAAGAGTCATGTCTGGGATGCATTCTTACTGAGGTTGTCTTTGTGATATATTTTAATGCACTTACTGCAGCGTGCACTCATTTATTCCATTGCAAGGTTACCACCAGATTGTTCCATGTGTGGAAGAATGTGACTTGAACAGACAAACTACACTGAATAGCTTCTGTCACTCTCACACAAATCAGACTCACTCCAAACCAACACACGTTTGATCCGCCTTAGCATTAATACTAGCTTTAGTCTTTGGTTCAAAGTGGAAAATACAACATTCAGTATAACTTTAATAAAATTCATAAGAGCAAGCGTGTGCATGAGGAAATGGAGGTAATGAACAACAAAAATATTTTCCCAGTCTGATAGTCCTGGACTATAATCCTTTTAAGTCCCCTATTTTATTTTTCAGTTAACAGAATGAAAAACAAGAAAGCAAACAAACTAAAATGACTTCCTTAACTTAATTTTTCCTGCTCAAATCACACTGTGTGTTACAGAAATAATTTTGCTGGGGTTTATGACCAGCTTTTGCATGTCATTAGATGACTGTGTGCCTTTGTTTCTCTCAACATGGCTAGAAATTACAGATAATCCTTGATTTAAACATCTGGTCATTTAACAAATGTTTGAAGTTTTGATAATCTTAGAAAAAGGGCTTTACAATGATCTGGCACTGGGTGGCAGCATGCCAGCAATGGACTCCACAAATAAGTCATGCCCCATTCACAAGATGCAGGCAGCATATAAAACCACGCCACGTGCAGTCCACGGAAAAACCTTTTTCTGTGGAACCAGTCCCTGACTCCTTACTCCACAATAGCTTATGTCAGTGGCCCTCAAACTTTTGGGCGCCACTGACATAAGCTATTATGGAGTAAGGAGTCAGATGTGTTTAGTCATTACGCTGTAATTGTTGCACATAAACAATAGGCAAAAAAGGGTATCCTAGTCCCTAGACTTGCTTCCAAAGTATCTGCTAAGCTCTCCTACTTTTGAGGCTGACATAGATTCATTCTTACCCTAGATGTCAAAAGAAAGAAATTTATGTAAAAAGACAAAAAAATAATCCAAAAGGATTTTCTTCATTTCCTTCCTTTTCCTACTAGCAAAAGGTAGATAGAGGTTGGAATTTATTAGAGCACCCAGCGACATAAAAATCCTTTCTATTGACAGCAAAACATTATTTCACTATAAACTCCCAGATTTTTCCATGATGCACCTAATTACATACAATAAAGTAAAACTAAGGAACAGCTGAACTTCTTTTCAGAGGATCCCTCCCCTCCAATAATTTCTCTCAAAATCTGAGACCATGGTTTCCTATTTAGTCTAACACAGGCCTTTTTGTCATCTTTGGGTAAATCTCCTGTCTACCTTAAAAAGCCAAGATAAAGTTGACTTCTGCCTACAGTTGTGTGTGCTCGAAACCACTGATGTAGTTCATTAATATTGCAAATATTTCACTCTGATCATTGTTAACACTCAATAATTAGACCAAACCTGTACTGCCCTCAGTAAAAATACTTTTGCTTACAATGTGTATGTTGAGTCAAGTGTGTCTTGAATGTATATGGCTCATACATCTGTTTATTGAGTGATATTCTCCCAATCCTCTGTAGTGCAAGGCCATCTAGTGGATTTTGCTAGCAATGATTATGGTAATATTTTCATTTCTGTGGCTCTTTCTTGATGGAAGTTGGTTTGTTGGTCTAAAATATTAAAGTGGCCAGAACCTCTTACAATTGAGCATTATATACAACATGAAAAAGCAGGAAATGGTAAAAAATCATAAGGTAATCCACAACAAGAAATAAAAGACAGACAACATACATCAGTGTCATTTTTAGCTCAGTGAAAGAAAATGTTTTCAGTGAATATGCAAATACTGCCAGTGTCAATTCCTATCATATCTTTGTTATTAGGGTGTCCTGTCTGTATACACTGTGTGGAGAACTGTTTGTTTGTTTGTTTGTTTAAGTTATATGTTGTTTACTCTTTCATTTAAAGACAGACAGACAGGAAGGAAGGATAATGAAAGCCCAGTTTTATCCCAAATCTGAAGAGACCCTTATACTGAAGAGCATAAAAGTTGAATGACAATATTCAACTATTATTTTTCATTTGGATAAACAAGGAGTCAATTGCAATTCCCCTGTTTTCTTGTTGCCTCGTTTTATGATATAGAATGTGTATCCATTTATTTACATTCCGTTTCCAGAATGGAAATATTTTAATTAAGCAATATACATACACACCATAATTGGTGAGATGTGGCCAATATTATGTGTGCTATAGCAGAATTAGTACCTTTCACAGAATACCATAAACATAGGTAGTCATAGGCTGTTGATAGCTGAATGTAAATGGTGGTAAGAAAAGAATCAAAGGAGAATTTAAGGTAGAATTGAGGTGTGTTTGGTGCTCTCTGAGCTTGGTTGTTTGGTCATTTTCTTGCAGATGTTTCATTACCCAAACTAGGTAACATCATCAGTGTTACCAGTGCTACGCTGCTGATGTAGCTCACACAGCACCAAGGACCCTTCATTTCAACTCTGACCTTCAAATATTCTCCTTTATTGGTAAAATAGAATTGCACAATATTATGGATGAAAGTGATCAAAGGAGAAAGCAAGCATTCCATTAGCTGACATGAATGGATGAGTGGGAATAAGCTGAAACAAGTGAATATTGCCTAAGGAAAGGTTCTTGGGAATACTTTGATTCTTTAAGAATGTGACTCATTTAGTAGACCAGCAAAATGCTGTGGACATAGTATACTTAGATTTCAGTAAGGCATTCGACAAAGTAGACCACAACACACTTCTAGATAAGCTAGAAAAATGCACGATAGATAACATCAGCAGCAGACATGGTGGTAGATTTGTAATTGACTGACAAACCTTACTCAACTTAATAGTGCTACATCTACATGGGGGAAAGTAAGTAGTGGGGTACCACAAGGTTCTGTCTTAGGTCAATATCTTCATAAATGATTTAGATGAGGGAATAGAAGAGGAACTCACCAAATTTGCAGATGACACTAAACTGGCAGGAATAGTCAACACCTCAGAAGACAACCTTGGAATCCAAAAAGATCTTGATAGACTTGAACAATGGGCCCTTTACAACAACATGAAATTTAATGTGGAGAAAAACAAGGTTTTACACTTAGTTGGGGAAAACCAAAGGTACAGATTAGACAAAACCTGATTCAAAAACAGTAACTATGAGAGGGACCTTGGAGCGCTAGTGGATATTCAATTAAATATGAGTCAGCAGTATGCAGGAGCAGCTAAAAAAAGCTAATACAATGCTTGGTTGTATAACCATTGGCATAGAATCAAAATTATGTGAAGTATTAGTACCACTTTATAAATTCTTAGTAAGACCACACCTGAAGTACTGCACCCAGTTTTGGTCACCACATTAAAAAAAAGGTGTGGAAAAGTGCAGAGAAGAGCAATTAAGATGATTAAAAACCTGGAGACTATAAAGAATGGTTGCAGGAATTGGGTATGACTAGAAAAAAAAGGACTAGGTACGACATGAAAGCAGTATTCCAGTATTTGAGGGGTTGCTACAAAGAGGAGGGGGTCATCTTGTTTTCCAAAGCACCAAAAGACAAGACAAGAAAAAATGGATGGAAATTAATCAAGGAGAGAAACAACCTGGAATCAAGGAGAAACTTTCTAACATTGAGGACAATTAACCAATGGCCTAGCTTGCCTTCGGAAGTTGTGGGTGCTTCATCATGTGGGGTTTTTAAGAAGAGACTGAACAACCATTGTGTGAAATGATATAGGATCTCCTGCCTGAGCAGAGGTTTGAACTAGAAGACCTCCAATTTTCTTCTGATTGATATTGTATGGTTCTTATACATATACATAGCACAAATGAACTATATTGTATAATATGTATATTGAACAAAGTGAATGAATTTGGTGAACCAATGGAGTTACGGAGAGCAAGTAATGATAAAGATTCCAGAAGGCAGAGAAAATCCAGATTAATAAAAAAATGAATGTAAAACATTGCGTTAGAAATGGATGAAAAAGAAAAAGCAAGGAGGCTCCAGAAGACTGAATAGAATTTAGACTGAAAATGATGAAAGGATTGGGGTTAAAACTGAAATTAGAAAATGATGGCAACAGTGGATTAAACATTTGTACAGGAATGCTAGTGAGAAGTTGAACTGAAACTGCTCACGAAAAAGAAAATGAATAATGTGTGATTGCTGACGTATAGACTGCAGGTATTTATAGCTGTAGATGATGTACAGTAATGGAAAAATGATAAGATGTATGAGGTCGAACCTTTGCTTGGCAAAAGTACATTTATTCATAGAAAGTACATTTATTCATAGAAAGTACATTTACCCTAATCTCCTTCAAAGTAGTCCCCTAGATAATGCACACACATCTTTCAGCGGTATTGCCATTGTTGGAAACACTTCTGGAATGCAACTTTTGGAATGGTGTGCAGCTAGGTTGTCGCATTCTGCATAATGTCTTCTCTTGATTCAAATCAGGTTCTTTGCAGTGGCATTTTCAACTTGGGGAATAGCCAGAAATCACAGGGAGCCATGTCAGGGGAGTAAGGATCCTGACAAACTATAGGAACGCTGTCTTTGGCCAAAGAACTCTGAATCAGATGCGAAGAATGGTGTATTGTTGTGATGAAACTGTCAAGTTGCCCACAGGTCTGGTCATTGCATCACACAGCATCATGAAAGTAATGAAGGACCTCCTGATAGTTTTCCTTGGTAATGGTTGTGTCTTGTGCATACTCATACTCATGATGCACCTTCCCATGAGAATCAGAGAAAATGGTCAGCATGACCTTGACATTGCTATGGATCTGCTATGCTTTTTTGGGCCTTAGAGATGATGGATGTTTCCACTGTGAGGATTGCATCTTTGTTTATGGGTCATACCCCTAAACCCACATCTCATCACCTGTGATCATGGTGTTCAGGAAGTTGAGGTCACTGTTGGGATGTCCAGCATGTCTCATGTGGTTTCCAAATGCTCCATCATTAACAGCTTCGGCACAAATGTTATGGATACTCTCTTCAAGTTCAAATCCTTGGTCAAAACTGAATGTGCTAATTCAATGCTTACCCCTACCTCACTCGGAAATTCTCACCATGTGATATGATGATCCTGCATGATCAAAGTCCTCACTTGTTCAATGATATTGTCATTTCAGCTTGTTGACGGCCTACTGGGATGTGGTTCACTATCCACTGATGTGCGGCCATCTTTGAAGTGGTCATACCACTCCTTTATCCGTGAGATGCTCATGGCATCATCCTCTAAAACCTGTTGGATCCTGTAAATGGTTTTCACTTGGGTATTGTCAAGCTTTTGGCAAGATTTGATGCAATATTGCTGCTCAAATCATTCTGTTATTTTGCAACAATTGACAATCTGACAGGCACTCACTACACTTACTTACTCATTGGCCAACTGCCAGCAATTGATGCTTTCTCTGGGTGGCAATGCATGCGCATGAATGTCCCATACACATCTCCACCAAAGGGTGCCTCCCGTGCTTGTTTACATGGGAAAAATTAAGGTTCAATATTTTTTGAACATACCTTGGATCACGGGTAACAGTTACAAAACAGTAAATGTGTTTACATAAGAATGAATAGATTCAGATAAATAAAGATGAGATAAAAAGACATATTAAATGTTAAAGTAATTTATGAGCAGCTCACTAAGCAAACTTTGTCCCTACATTATCTTCAGTTTCTTCCTTGGTCTTGAAGTGGAGTGAATGGTTTTTGTAGGATGTTTTGATCTATTAGGTCATGCTGTTTTCATTTATATGGAAAAAATCAGTTCATTAATATCTTGGCCTTTCATCTTGCTAATAAAAGAAATTAACAGAAGAAAAATGTCCCATTCTGCATTTCTGCCTGTAGTATTGATGTTCCTTCTGAACAAATTATCAGTATACTGTATCTAGGGATGTATTGATACAGAGATACCCTGATTTCCAAAATGCTACAAAGGGTTGTGTCGTTGAAAGTGAAACTATTAGGAAATTTTAGGGACTGGAATGGGAAGATGAAAATACCTTCTAGAGAAAGCCATTGTCTGTTTCTGAAATATTCTGAACTTCTGAACTATTTTGCCAAGAAAATAACATGGATGTGTCGGTTTAGTAACTAAGAGAGTCAAACTCAAATCTGAGAGAGATTTTATCATAAACCAAAGTTGTCACAAATGAAATAGAAAGCAACAAGTATAGCATATCTAAACACAAAGACCATATTCTTCATTTGAACATGCCCTTGGACTACACATTAGAGAAGATTGCTCCTACAATGATAAACACTGGACGGGTTACTACTAGGTTGTTTGATTGAATCTATTTCATTAATTCTGGGCATACACAGTCAAGATGTATACTTAGTTACAGTTATGAGACTGTTTTAGCTGATACAAAAAATAAACTTGAAGTTTTAGAAGGTTCTGAAACAGAAACATTTAATGCTCAACTGACCTTAAAATCTGCCTTGTTTCTTAATTAGATAATTAACTACTTTAATTATTAACTATCTGGGACATCAGAGTGCTATTTAATCAATTCTAAGGAGAAATTCTGTTGCTCAAGAGTTTGTTTTTCTGGCCCTTCTTAAACTAAGTGTTAAGCATAAATATTTATATGGCCACCCATCTTTAAGCATTTTGCATAGTAATAAAAGGCGGAATAAATACAATATAAAAAGACAACAATTGATTTAAAGCATAGCCAATGTACCATTTAAAAAATTCACTAAAACATAAAGATAAAATTCACATACTGGGTAACACCCTGGCCCTGGCCCATGGAGGAACAACCAAATCTCTTCCAAAACACTACAAAGGATGTGAGCAACCCAAGTCTCAGGGGAAGATTGTTCCTTAATAGCACTAGCTTCATGGTAGTTTAAAACCCCCTCTAAGCAGTTTACAGAGTCAACACATTGCCTCCAACAATCTGAATCCTCATTTTACTGACCTTGGAAGGAGTGAAGTCTCAGTCAACCTCAGGATCGAACTCTTGGCAGTTGGCAAAGTCAGCCTGTAATACTGCATTCTAACCACTGTGCCACCACGGCTAGACTCAGGGCAGGCACATTTACAGAGATGGCTGAAAGCTGAAGAACTCCACGCACTTGATCTACAGTCAATCAGGAAAGCTGTTTATCTACAGTGTTTATCTACAGTATCTAGTAAATTTGCAAGCTGTTAATCTCATACATATGACTCCAGGTAAAGCAGAAGAAAACATAATAAAAATTAGAGTTGAAAGCAAGCACTCAAACAGGCCATGACACAGGTTCACTCAATGGCAAAGATAGGTTTTTAACGCCTTTGGAAGGCCAACAGGGTTGGGGCAAATTTAAATTTGTTTTGGGGGGGAATGATGTTTCAGATGGCAAGCATCATGGCATTTAAAGCTCTCTTCCTAGTCTCCATAGATGACACTTTCTTGAAGGTAGGAACCAGAACATGCTTCTGCCAGATCTAGCACCAAGCCATGCAGGGTTTCAAAGGCAACCATCAGCACCTTGAATTACATCACCTAATCTCACTTTTCCCCCTGCCCCAGAAAAGGCTGTTGGGGATAGATGCCAAAGAATGGGCATTACAGTGACCATGGTATGGCAAATGTCCATCATGCTGAGTGTTGGAGTGTTTGACTAGGGATACCTGGGCATCTTCACAGAGCCTCAAAGCCTGCTGAAGTGCAGCGATAAACTCGGCTGCTGACTCTCCCTGCTGCTATTCACGCTGTTCAAAAGCATGCCTCCAAGCTATTATGGAAAGCATTGCAGTAAAATGTTCTCAAAGCATTCTCTTGAGGTCTGCGTATGCGACAGTGTCCAAGGCTGCTGGTGCGAATAGGTTCTCTGCTATGTCAAATGTGGCTTGGTCACACACACATAATAATATTGCAGCCTTTAAAGTTTCATCGCAGATGTGGTTGGTATTATAGATTCAATTCAGCCTTTTGGCGGGCTTCTCAAGCCCAGGCTGAAGTATCTGGAATCTGACAGCTGCCTCCTGATTGGCTAAGGCGCGCTAGAGCGCGCCGACTATAAAAGCGGCTGCCCGGGGATTCCCGGGCTGCTGCGGTTTTGACAGTTCTACAGTTTGACAGCTTTGACAGTTTTGTACCAATAAAGATCCTGTTTGAACTAACCAACGCCTCCAGCCTGTCTGTCCGGCAATCCAACAGTTGGGTCTGAGGTAGTTCTTCACTTGAGGTATATAAGACTGCCACCTCTCCGGATGGGCCACGTTGAACTCCTTGACCTTTCCTACTTTGGCCATTCCATACTGCTACCAATCTCTGACTGTTCCGATCTGCCAGTTGCCTCTGTTGGTGTCCTTGAATGGATTCGCAGGATGAAAGCATCCAGCATGGATGGATGGCAGACTCAGGTGGGAATGTAGTGCCTTTCCAGGGCATGAGTGCCTGATCTTACCCCTCTCCCTCTTCAAGCAGCATATCCCACCTTCATCACCACTGTTGCATACTGGGTTCAGTAGTCATGGAAGGGGACAGTGCAGGTCAAACAGGAACCGTTTATTTACAAATCAGTATCATAACAGCAAGTAGACCTGTTTTTATAGCAGACTCAGCTTGACTGAGCAATTGTGGCAACAGACATGCTTATATACCATGGGGCTACTAGGTGGCAGCCAATAGGCAATTGAGGTTTTCCTGTGCAATGCCCAGGACTGGAGACATGCAGTCTGGGGTCTACAAGCGTCAGCTAATCAAGTCCAGTGACTCAGCATAGTTCCATTGAAACACATACACTAATAATAAGGCCAACACAGAACACAGTCTTAGCCATGGAGGTTCACTGGGTGACTGGGTCAGGCATCTTTGAGTCCAAAGTCCCCCCGCCACATGGATTTTGGAAAACTGGAGGACACAGTGCTATGGATGCCACCTTCAGTTTATTGAATAAAGACAGCATGATTGTAAAAGCAAGTACTGTAATTGGGGAACCTGTATTAGTGCTTGAATCCAGGTTTGCACATTCTGCTATCTGTGTTCTAAAGCAGAGGTCCCCAACCTTTCCAGCTTTGCGGACTGGAAGGGAGAGGTGGGAGAAGAAATGGTTCTGTGTGAGGAGCAGGCATGCACACTCATGTACGCAAGTGGTGGGGACTTGGACACACACATGAAGCTCCATTTGTGTGAGCAGCGAACAAAACTGCTACTCACAGAAATGGAGCTTTACACGAGCACAATTGGAGCTGTGCGCATGTGATCGCCCACCACTTGTCTGTCCTGGTTTCAATTGGGCCAGAGCCCAGTACTGGACCATGGCCCAGGAGTTGGGGACATCTGATCTGAAGGCATGCTCCTGTTTCCACTTGTTGTTATGACCCATTCCCCCCTCTACCATTTTTAGTATAGCGGCCATAATTTGAGGATCAGATGGCAGGGAGCCCCAACAGAAAAAATGGGACATATAGTACTTATAAGATCTTTCTTGTATCACCTTAAAGGGTTAAAGACGCAAATAAAGAATATTTATTTTAAAGAATATAATTTTAGAACTTGTCAGACCAGTCTGCATTTCATTCTAGCTGACTCAGTCCAAACTGACAAGAAAACGAAAGCAAAGCTAAGACAACACACTTCATTTCACTTTTGCACAATGTGAACTAGGCATTAAATACGTTGGGTCCTCCTTGACAACAGCGGTGGAATCTAATTTTTCCCCTACTGACAAAAAAAACCGGAGTGGGGCTTATCAGGTAAAACTTTCTGTTACTAAAGAATTCAAATTTTTGCAAGAGTTCCTAGGAACTGCTGGGGCTGTGTAGCTTGCTCTGTTAAATGCAGGCAGGGAAACTTTTTATGGCACTCTTTTTAAACAAAATATGACTTTCAGTGTGCAGGTATGCGAGTACATGGCTGGATGTTCTGCATTTATTGTGTAGAAGTACGGTTGTAGCTGTAGTTCCAGGTAAGATCTGTGGCTTTCTTTCTCTTACTGGCTGTGAATTCTAGGAGCTATATTCCAACAGTTACAGAAGAAAAAAATACTAGTCTAAAGGAAGACAAACTGAAAGGGAAAAAGTAATTATACAAGCAAACGACTGGATAGGGAGACTGAGCTGACTGTCTTCCTCTTTCCTTGTAAATTGCTTTTACTTTTTGATAACTTGATTCAAATATAGTTTGGCAAGCTGTAGTTTGCCACAGTAAGATCAAAGGTGTGCATATGTGTGAGTGAATGCTTTCCACTTTGCTATTTGTCTAATTCTTCCTCTTCTAAAGATCACTGGAGGCTTTCATAAGTAGACTGGATATCTATTGGATAGGGATGGTGTAAGGTTCCTGTGTTTGGCAGGGGGTTGGACTAGAAGACCTCTAAGGTCCCTACCAGTCTTACAATTCTATGATCTAAAGCTACAATATGGCCTGTCAGGAAACATACACAACTGCATAAGAAAGTTATCACAGTTTTGAAAATTAAGATCACGTCATCCATGATGCTTGTGAGTATGTGTGTAAAAAGCAAAATGTTGTTATGCATTGCATGCAAATACATGGGAGCAGGTACACAATAGAAATGTGTTGCACCACCAAGTTGTCTATTTTTTTACACCTCTGCATGACTGCCATTTCTAGCCATTAGAAATACAATTTTTAGCAAGGTGTCTTTAATGCCAGCACTAAGGATAAATGGAGAATCTGGGAAACCGAAAGAGGAATTTCCAATCCTTATTTCATAATAAGCTAATACAGGTGACATCACTTGCGATAGCTTGGATGGTTTCTTCACAGGTGATAAGGGTTTTTTGCTGATTCAAAACTGGATTTATCTGCAATTGATGTGTGCTCTTTAAACATTCATACAGAATGCACGTGTCCATGTCTGGGTGTGCATAGGTGAGTCTCTAATAATTATGGTATATTTGAGGAGAAAGGAATGGAAAAACATCTCTTTTACTCCTTCAAATGTATGGGGAGAAAGATTCCTGCTGGTGCCAGATTCCAACATAGCGGGGGGAGGGCATTTGAGTGAAGCTTTAATGTTCTGGGCAGAGGGGCTAGATGGAGCAAGGGGCCAGGAAAGGGTTAAGGGTCTCCTTTACCTGGCCTCCAAACAGTGGTCAATTACAGTCCGGGGGTCAAGAGCCAAAAAATCATGAAGTCCAAACCAGGTCAATCCGGAGAGTAGTCTCAAGCCAGGCTGGGATCAGAAACAAAGAGAAGCAAACAGAGTTCATCCACGTCCAAAGGAAGCCGGGTCAGAGTTTATCTGAAGAGCTCAAAGAAAGCCGAATCAAAGTTTATCCAGGATCCAACAGAGCTGAGTAAGAGTTAGCCAAAGTTCAAAAGCCAAGTCAAGATGCAGGAATCCAAGTTACAATCCCCGTAGTTGCTGAATCTAGTAGCTCCTGATTCCTGGCTCATTTTAAGCCTCTGTAGAGGGTGGGGGGCCGTCTGTCACACCCTTGACGATGACCAATCGATCAGCTAGCCTCCATCCTGTGAATCCTTCTGCGCATCCTCGCATCCAACAAATCTCTCTCAGCTGTGACAGCTTCTTGCTCAGCATCTGCTAGCTGCTCTGTTTCCCTCTCCTGTTGCCTCTGGCAAGGCAGTTGTGGGGGAGGGTGGACGAGGCAGGAGTGGGGCCGCCAGATCCGAAGGCCCCTCACCCCACCCCACCTGACTCATTATCAGAGTGCTCATCCTGCAAAGGAGCCCTGGACAAAGGCTGAGGGATGACACTTAAGTAAAAAGGATCTAAAATTTAAATACTAATTATTACACATTAAAATGATTGTGAATTTCAGTTTTTCTTGTTACTGTTATTAACTGTTTAACTGTTTTTAACATTCATATTTTTATTGTGATTAGGATTTTTTAAAGTTGAATATTTTGACTATCCTACAGGAAGAATGGAGTTTATCTGCCCAATTCTCATTCAAAACCATTTAGGTCAGTGACCATTTAGGGTTATAATAGCAAAACCGAGGTGATAATTATACGTATTGTGTGAAAAAATGATATATAGGTAGTCCTGGACTTATAATCACAATTGAGCCCAAAATTTATGTTGTTAAGTGAGGCATAATTGACTTTTGCCCCATTATATGACCTTTCTTGCCACAGTTGTTAAGCAAATCACTACAGTGGATAAGTTGTAACCTGGTTGTTAAGAGAACCTGGCTTCCCCCGTTAGCTTTGCCTGTCAAAAGGTCGCAAAAGGGGATCGCATGACTTTGGGGCACAGCAACCGTCATAAATATGAACCAGTTGCCAAGCCTCTGAATTTTGATCACATGATCATGGGGATGCTGGAAAGGTCGTAAATGTGAAAAACAGTTATAAGTCACTTTTTTCTGTGCTATTATAACTTTGAACGGTCACTAAAAGAACTATTGTAAGTGGAGGACTGCCTATACTTTTAAGAGGCAACTGCCAGTCATATTTATCGAAAGAGCCTGAGTCCTGGAGTGATGAGAGAAGGATAAAAATAGTTTCAATCCATTTTGTTGACATCATGTCTCAGTAATCATTGTCTGTTAAGTATGTTCATTACATTACCGTATTTGTAGCATTCTCTTTAGGATACAAGCCTTTCAAAGTAACTTCATGAGATATTAAGTACATCAGAGAAAACATTATACTCATCATTATTAGCTTAACAACAGCATTTTTATGCTATTCCATTCCAACTGTTTCTCAGAAGCATCTTGCATATGGAGAAGATTCAGAATAAGGAGAAGTCACAGCATTGCAATAGTGAGGTCATCTACCAGGATCAGGTCTGAACCGAAGGTCTCCCAAATGCTCAGTGAAAGAGTTGTGTAGGTGGCCATTGCTCAAGTATGAGGGCAAACTGTTTTGCAGAAGGTGAACCACCACCAAGAAGACCTGGCTATGGGGTCCCTGTTGAGAATAGGACACTCAATGGTCCACCTGTCCCTGATCTCACTAGACAACCGGATTCATTTGGTCCTGAAGATATCAGGACACTGGGCCATATGGGGATTGAAAATAATAATCAGCCCCTTGAACTGCATTTGGTTGCTGACTGGCAGCCATTAACTTAGAAAAAGCTACTAGGATCTTTCTGAAGAACAGTTGTTAAATAGGAACTTTCTGAGGACCAAATCAGCAGAAGTTCCAAATATATTAACTTTCACATAAAGCTTTGATGAACACCTCCCTGTACTAGGTTTTTTCTGAGCTGAATGTTTGTGTTTGCAGTTGTTTGTGTCAAGGATATGTTATATGTCTACCTCATAAGGTAACTTAAAGCATTTGTTCTTTCAGTTGTGCTTTCCTGGAACTAGCATGATTTTAATCACTGCTCCTACATTTCTTAAAGCAACTTCCTTATGTAGATGCCAAAGCATCTAAGGAAACTTTTGCAATCATTGTTCATGTCCATGCTTAAAAAGAACACATTAATTGGATTAATTGCTTAGATTTATCTTCTGTTTCCTTCAAGATGATTACATTTTATTCCCACAACAGTAGTTGTGAGGTAGATGGGATTAGGACAAAGGGAAATCACACAGCGAAATCAAAATCATGCAGTGAATTACCATGGTTGAGAATGGACTTGAATTCAGATTGTAGTCAAACACTTTCAGTACTCATGATTCTGCTTCCTGATTCTCTGCACGTACAGGTGAAACTTGGAAAATTAGAATATCATGCAAAAGCTCATTTATTTCAGGAATGCAACTTAAAAGGTGAAACTAATATATGAGATAGACTAATTACATGCAATGCAAGATAATTCAAACCTTGATTTGTAATAATTTTGATGATTGTGGTTTAAAACTCAGGAAAACTCCAAATTCACCATCTCAGAAAATTAGAATATTACATGAAATCAATAAAACAAGGATTGTACATAGAACAACAAAGGACCTCTGAAAAGTATAAGCATGCATATGTACTCAGTACTTGGTTTGGGCCCCTTTTGCAACAATTACTATCTCAGTTCGGCGTGGCATGGATGCTATCAGCCTGAAGCACTACTGAGGTGTTATGGAAGACCAGGATGCTTCAATAGCGGCCTTCAGCTCTTCTGCATTGTTCGGTCTCATATCTCTCATCTTTCTCTTGGCAATGCCCCATAGATTCTCTATGGCATTCAGTTCAGGCGAGTTTGCTGTCTAATCAAGCACAGTAATCCCGCAGTCATTGAACCTGTTTTAAGTACTTTTGGCAGTGTGGTCAGGTGCCAAATTCTGCTGGAAAATGAAGTCAGCATCTCCATAAAGCCCATCTGTAAAAGGAAGCATAAAGTGCTCCAAAATCTCCTGGTAGATGGCTGCATTGACCATGGACTTAATGAAGCACAATGGACCAACACCAACAGATGACATGGCTCTCCAAATCAACACAGACTGTGGAAACTTCACACTGGATTTCAAGCATCTTGCAGTGTGTGCCTCTCCATTCTTCCTCTAGACTCTGGGTCCTTGGTTTCCAAATGAGATGCAAAGGTTGCTCTCATCGAAAAAGAGAACTTTGGACCACTGTGCAACAGACAATTTCTTTTTTTCTTTAGCCCAGGTAAGATGCTTCTGACATTGTTTGTTATTCAGGAGCGGCTTGACAAGAGGAATATGACATTTGAAGCCCGTGTCCAGAATCCGTTTGTGTGTGGTGGCTCTTAATGCACTGACTCCAGCCTCAGTCCACTCCTTGTGAAAGTCCCCAACATGTTTGAATGGTCTTTTCCTGTCAATCCTCTCCAGGCTGCGATCATCCCTGCTGCTTGTGCACCTTTTTCTTCCACACTTTCCCCTTCCACATAACTTTCTAATAATGTGCTTTGATACAGTACTTTGGGAACATTCAATTCTTTTGCAATTACCTTTTGAGGCTTTCCCTTCTTATGGAGGGTGTCAATGATGGTTTTCTGCACAACTGTCAGATCAGCAGTCTTTCCCATGATTGTGATTCCTACTGAACCAGACTGAGAGACCATTTAAAGGCTCAGGAACCCTTTGCAGGTGTTATGGCTTAATTAGCTGATTAGAGTGGGACACTTTGAGCCTAGAATATTGAACCTTTTCACAATATTCTAATTTTCTGAGATTATGAATTGGGGTTTTTCATGAGCTGTAAGCTATAATCATCAAAATTATGACATATCAAGGCTTGAACTATCTCGCTTTGCATGTAATGAGCCTATCTCGTATATTAGCTTTACCTTTTAAGTTGCATTACTGAAATAAATGGACTTTTGCACGATATTCTAATTTTTCGAGTTCTGTATATCAGAAAAATCCCAAACTAAGAAAATTCTTAAAAAGAGAAGACAATGAAATTTCATTGCAGAGAATTTTATGTATTTTTGGAACCTGGTCTGGACTATGTGAAGATCTTTATTATAAAACTTACAAGTGCAAATTAAAGGACTAGCAATCCAGTCAGATTTTGTTGGTTATTGTTTCTCTGCTCAGAAAAACTGGCTTGATCTTGAAGAGTCAAAGGACAAATCCTTGACCACATCATGTCATCTGCAATGGTAGCTCAAAGTGTAGCATTTTGAAGTCTGCCTCTGGGATGTACATATTACCTCAGTCATCAAGGGCTTCCCTTGAATTATGTGTTGATTTGGTAAAATATAAGCCTGTACACAGAACCCACATAAAGAAGTCAATAGTGGATTAAGGATTTTTTGTGAGAACATCTAAAAAAGGATTAATTGATGTAGTCAACTAATCTTGAGGAATAGATTAAATCCAGACTGTGATAGTTCCATCTATTCATCAGCAGATATCAAGGGAATATCTGGACAGAATAAACAAGTACTTTTTGGATCAATTAGCAACATTTTTTCTACTAATAGAGGCAGTCAGCTTGTAAATTCTTGTAAAGTGGTGCGGACCATAACTAATCCATTAAATTGTTACCCACCATACATTTTGGACCACAAATGAGTACCATAGGCATGGAAAGGAGGGAGGGAAGGTGGAAGGAAGGAAGGAAGGAAGGAAGGAAGGAAGGAAGGAAGGAAGGAAGGAAGGAAGGAAGGAAGGAAGGAAGGAAGGAAAGAGTGCAAGACTAGAACTGTCTCCTGGACATTGGCCCAAAGTCACCCAGCCAGCTTTCTTGACTAATGTAGACTGGAACTCACCATCTTCTGTTAATCAGCAAAAAGTCACCCAGCCAGCTTTAGTGCCTAAAGCAAAACTAAAGATTAACCATCTCCTGTGATCAGCCCAAAATCATACAGCCGGCTTTTGTGCCCGCGGCAGAATTACAACTCACCATCTCTTGGTGATCAGCCCAAGGTATCCGGATTCCATGTCTAAGGGGAGGCTAGAACTTACCATGTCCTGGTGATTGGCCCAAAATCAAGCACCTGGCTTCTCTACCTCAAAGGTTTGTTTAGAACTCACCATCTCCTGCTGATTGGCCAAAGTCACTCAGGTGGATGTCATATGTATTGCAGAACTCGAACTTATTGTGCCTTTTGCAAGACTAGAACTCACCATCTCCTGGTTATTGGACCAAAAACACGCAGCTGGCTTCAATCTACGAGATTTGACTGGAACTGTCTTGTGATTTGCACAAAGTCATGGAGCTAGCTTCCATTTCAAAGATTTGACTATAACTCACCATCTCCTCCAGCTGTCATCTATATTGGAGGACTAGAACTTACCATGCCTACTGCAAGACTAGAACTCACCATCTCTTGGTTATCAGTTCAAAGTCACTTAACTGCTTGTCATATGTATTGAAGGATGACAACCTACCATGCCTATTTCAAGACAAAGTCATGTTCTCCTGGTGCCTATTTACCATGCTTATTGCAGGACTAAAAGTTACTATCTCTTGGTTAACAGCTCAAAGTAATGCAGTTGGCATTCATGAGCAAGGTACAACTAGGAGATATTGTCTCCTAGGGATTGGCCCATAATCATTCAGTCACCTGTTGGGTCTATTGCAGGATTGGAACTCACCATTTTCTGGTTATTGGACCAATGTTACACATAGCCTATTTTGCATATTGCAGGAATAATCCTAGCTATGACTTGCAGGACTAGAACTCACCATCTTCTGGTTATTGGACCAAAGTCACACAGCTGACCTTCGCACCTTAGATCCAAGTAAAATTAACCTTCTCTTGGTTATTGGCCCAAAGTCATGCTGCTGGCTTTCATGCCTAAAGTTTGACTAGCACTCACCCTCTCCTGAAAATTAGTCCAATGCCTGTTGTGCATATCGCAGTACTAGAACTCACTGTCTACTGGTGATTGACACAAAGTCACTCAGTGGCCAGTCCTGTATATTGCAGGTCTAGAACTCACCATGCTTTTTGCAGGACTAGAGCTTACCTTCTGGTGATTGTCCCAACTTCTATTGTCCATATTGGAGGACTAGAACTAACCATGCCTATTGCAGGACTAGTTCACCACTTCCTAGTTATTGGCCCAAAGTCATGCAGTTGGTTTTTGTGCCTAAGGTTGAACTAGAACTCACCATCACCTTGTGATTGTCTCAATGTTACTCAGCCACCTGTCATGTGTATTGCAGGACTAGAACTCACCATCTGCTGGTTATTGGTCCCACTCATTTGCCTGTCGTGCATATTGCAGGACCAGAACTTACCATGTCTACTGCAGGACTAGAACTCACCATCTCCTTGTGATTGAACCAGGCTCACACAGCTGGCTTTTGTGCTTAACTTTTGACTAAAACTCATCATCACTTTATGGTTGGTCATGCATATTGCGAAACTAGAACTCTTGGTCTACTGATTTTTGGTCCAAAGTCACTCAGCCACCTGTCAGGTGTATTGTAAGACTAAAACTTAACATGCCCATTGCAGTACTAGAACTCAGCATCTCCTGGTTATTGGCCCAAAGACACGCAGCTGGATTTCTGTATAAGGTTCAACTAGAACTCACAGTCTACTGCTGACTGGCTCAAAGTCATTCTGTAGCTTGTCCTGTGTATTTCAAGTCAATAACTCATCAAATCTTTTGCAGGACTGGGATTAACCTTCTCCTAGTGATTGCTGCAAAGTCATTCAATTGCCCATCATGCATATCACAGAACTAGAACTTGCCATGCCTACTTAAAGACTAGAACTCACCATCTTGTGATTGAACCAAAGTCATGCAGCTGTCTTTCATACCTAAAGTTTAACTATGACTCACCATTGCCTCATGATTGGTCCATTGTCACTCAGCTGCCTCTGGTGTGTAATGCAGAACTAGAACTTACCATGCCTATTGCAGGACTAGAACTCATGGTCTACTGGTAATTGGCTCAAAGTCACACATCTAAGGTTCAACTAGAGCTCCTTTTCCTGGAGATTGGCACAAAGTCATTCAACTGACTGTTATGCATAACGCAGGACTAGACCTCACCATGACTTTAGCAGGACTAGAACTGACTTTCTCCTGGTAATTGACCCAAGTCTCTCAGCTGGCTGTTGTGCATATTGTAGAAGAACTCATGGTGCCTATTGCAGGTCAAGAACTTGCTATTTCCTGGTGAGTGGTCCAAAGTCACCAGATGGCTTTTGTGTCTATTGCAGGATTAGTACTCATCGTCTCCTGATGATTGGCCCAAAGTCACAGAGATGGTTGTTGTGTGTATTATAGGAGTAGAACTCACTGTGCCAACTTCAGACTAGAACTCACAATCATCTGATGATTGATCAAGTCACCCAGTCAGCTTTGACGCCTATTGCAGAACTAGAATTCCCATTTCCTGGTTTCTAGCTCACTACCTTGACCTCTAAACATAATTGTTTCTCATTTTGGGATATTGTATGCACTAACACCTCCCAACTGGCTGAGCAACTCAGTACAAAGTGCCATCTGCTGGCAACCTTCTTGGAGTGTCTTTGTACTTGGGGGCTGGTGATTATGCAAGTGATGTATGTGGAGTAATCTCTTCTATGATGTCACAATGAAGGGAGGGGAAGGGATGAGGCAAAGGAGTCTTTGACTGGCAGGGAAGACCAAGCCTTCATGACCTAGAACAGCTCCCTGCAGGAAAAGAACTTACCATCCCATGGGAATCAGCTCAAGTCACTCAAACAACTATTGTCCATATTGTAGAATTAGAACTCACTGAGTCTGCTGCAGGCTTCTAATGCACTGCACCTATTGCAGGACTTATGGGCGTGGTGGCTCAGTGACTAAGATGCTGAGCTTATCGATCGGAAGGTCAGCAGGCCTGCAGTTCGAATCCCTAGCTCCTGTTACTCGTCCCAGTTTCTGCCAACCCAGCAGTTGAATGGCATGTTAAAAATGCAAGTAGAAAAATAGGGACCACTTCGGTGGGAAGATAACAGCGCTCTGTGCATTCAGTCATGCTGGCTATATGACCACAGGGGCATCTTCAGACAGCGTTGGCTCCTTGGCTTAGAAAAGGAGATGAGCACTGCCCCTAGAGTCGGACACGACTAGCACGCAGATACAGGGGGAACCTTTACCTTTGCATTATGGCAGGACTAGCGCTCTTCTGCCTTCTGTTTATTGGCCTAAAGTAGCCCAGCTGGATTGCTTGATGTCCAGTACCTTGACTTCTAAATGAAATTGGCTCTCATTTAGGAAGATTGTGTGTGCCAACCTCTCCCAAGTGGTTGAACAGTTGAATACAAGGTGCCAATTGCTGGCAACCTCCATGAAAAGGGAGTGTCTGCCCACCTCATTGGCTGATACTTATGCAAGTGATCTGTGTGCGATCATCTCTTTTATGCTGTCACAATAGAGGGAGAGGAGAAGGCAGAAGGGCCTGTAACCAAGCCTTCACCATCCAGGGCAGCTCTCTAATGCCTGAAGGTACCTGCATGGCTGCCCAAAGACTTAGCAGTCAAATCTATCTCTTCCTTCTCACCTCATTCTTGTTAGGGGGTCCAAAGTCCCCTGGAAGCAGCAGTTGTGCTCCAGGAAGCCCCTATTGGAGTCTCTGCAGGGTGCTGATGATGATCCTCCAGTGCAGCTGCTGTGCCATGTGCTGGATCAACCTCTTCATCACATATGACAGGACAGCAAGGGAAGGGAAGGCCCAAATCCCTAGTGCCTAGGAGGAGAAGCAGAAAGATGGGGGTGAGCAGACAGGTGAGCCTTGGGGGTGAGGGGCTGGAAGGCAATCTCTGGGGATCGAAGAAGGGGGATCCAGGGTTTCCCTGAAGTCAAGAGGAAGAGGAACCATTCAAGATAGGTTCACACAACACACTGAACCCAATTCTCAGTCAAAGAATCTACCTTGGTTGCATTCACAATGTATGTCAGACATACATTGATGTCAAAGGAACCTAGGTGGCTATCAAACAAATGCAAAAAGAATAAGAAATAGATTTATTTATTTACTTTAGATTAAAAGGTTACAGCAAAATTAACAAATCACAATGCCATAAAATCACCAACTGATGAAGTGAACACGCACATGAATGCATATGCACACATAGGTATGCAAAAGTGAATCGGGTAGAAAAACTGATTGTTTTTTTGACAGAGAATAGCAGAATAACAGAATTGGAAGGGACATTAAAGATCATTTAGTCCAACCCTCCTTAAGTAGGAGATCCTATTTTCCAGACAAATAGCTGTCCTAAAACCCTCCAGTGATGGAGCACTCACAACTTCTGGAGACAAGCCGTTTCACTGATTAATTGTTCTCATTGTCAGGAAATTTAAACTTAGTTCTCGGTTGAATGCTTCTTGTCCTGGAGAATAAGTTGAACCCTTCTTCTTTGTGGTTGTCCCTCAAATATTGGAACACTGCTATGTCACCCGAGTTCTTCTTTTCATTAGACACACCCGATTTCTGCAACTTTTTAATAAGTTTGTATGATGGGAATAATTTATATGTTTAGGTAATAACTAAGGAATTTGAATTGCTTTAATTTAATGCTACCTTCCTTCCCTAGAACCATTCAGCCCAACATCTAAAAGATCTTCAATGCATTAGTGCAGAGTTTTTCAACAACAGCAACTTTAAGATGACTGGACTTCAATTCATGGAATTACTTATCTAGCATGCTCCCTGGGGAATTCTGGGAGTTGAAGCATGCTGCCTGGGGAATTCTGGAAAGACAGCCAAAAGGTTGACTTTCAAAATCCCTAATTGTGGCTCCTTTTCTTCTACCAACAGGTGCCCCGCAAAGGAGCCAACGGTGGACCGTAATTTGCTAAAAAGTAAAAGCTCAAAATAATTGTTTGGAACTTCACTGGAGACATAGGGATCTAGAGAAGGAATTGAGCTGGATCAAAGAGGATTCCAAGAGGTGATCCAAGGAGGGGAAATGAAAATCTACTGGGAATCCAAATATCCTGAGAGGCGATTCAGAACCCTCTAGAAAGAAGGGGATCCTGAGAGAGAATTGACTCCCCTTTCTTGCAGGGGGGAAATAATCCCACCACCTTTAGACCCAACCAGGTAGAAGACTAGTCATGTGAGAAGCTCTGGAGCACCATGGAGAAGGAGTTGGGGAGGCTCCCGAAACTGCTGCACTTCTACTGCTTCTCTGGGCTAAGTTCCCTGCTCAGGGGTCTCTGGCTTCTGCAGTTGAGGAGGCCACACCCCTTCCAGTCACAGACACCTCCAACCCTGCCACAGAGGAGACACTGCTTCCCATTCTGGCACAGGAGCCAACAACCATCCCAGCTGAGGAGACTTCAAGGCCATACAACTCCCTCCAGAGGCCAGCTATGATGCACCTCATCATCTATGGACTTCCCAGCAGTGTCCACTCAAACAGGGACTGAAGAAGGTGGCACAGGAGCAGAGGGTGCAAACAAACTCTGTGCATGCTCAGAGGTTGCAATGCCCTGCTTTCTAAAAAGACTGCCTGGGGATGGTAGGAGTGGCCATGTCATGTCAAGCATGGAAAATGAATGACATCCAGCAGCTGGCCTCTAAGAAAATTGTTCTGAATTGACTGTGGAAGGGGCAGGAGAAATCTCCAACAAAATGATCTCCAATCTACCTGAAAGAAGCAAAGATGAACCATTTCTACATTGTGGCCTAATAAATTACAAATATGGGTCCCAAAGACTACAGGTGGAAGATCTGGATTCACCTGGACCAATCTAAAAATGCTAACTTGGCTGATGACACACCTGTGAAGACCTTTAAAATATTCTACTGCTTCCAGTTCCAGACTCTGCCGAACAGGGTAAAGCAGCTGGGGGTCCAGCTGCCGAAGTCCTTTCTTTCTCAGTCCAGAGGCTGTGAGTGGTTCTAGGCCTCCCTGGAGGGGTGACTGAAGAGGGGGTGCAGCAGAAGCGTGTGTCAGGCAGTGGCTGAAACGTTAGCTCTCTCCACTTTGATCCCTGTTTACCAGACAAGAGAAAGGGTGCTTAGGTGCCACCAAAGCAAAGATGCTGGAACATCAAAACAAACACCAGGGCGGAAGCAAAAATAAGAAACACCAGTCGGGTGAGGGAAAAAAAAACTATTTTTATTGCACTTTGACTTTTTTTAAATTAACCTTAACATTTTATAAGGTTTTTTGGATGGACGACAGTAGATATTAAAGTAAAAAATACAGTCCTGGAATTTTTTTAAAAAATGGCGATTAAACCCTCAAGTGATAGCTGAAAACTACTGAGTAGAAGGTGGCAGTATGTCAGGGAATGAATTTTAAAGATTTTGGACTTAAAAAAGAAAAGGGAAAGAAAAAGAATTTGGACTGAAATTTGAAAGATTAAAAATAAAATGAAATATGATAAGAACTGAGAACTTGTAGTTTAAAGATTGGGATTGTGGATTCTGAGACTATAAGTAAACTTTAATTAATACAAGCAATACAAAATGGAGACTATACAAGAGGAAGATGACACAATGTAGAGCCCCATATTAACTGAACTTTTTAAGATTATTCAGGACTTTAGAACACAGAGAGAAGCAAAAATGAGACAGTGGATAGAAAAGATATTTAAAGTGGGAAAAGTACCAAATGACAACAGGAGGCGAAAAAGATCAAACAAGAAGAACAAAAGAGAGAGAACTGCAAGAGATGGAGGCACCAAAATAAAGGGACCTAAAACTTCTACCACAAAACTAAAAAACAAAATACACTACAGAAAAGTAAGCCCCCAAAAATACAGATTTGGGAACAATGATGTAGAGAGAAAAGCTGAAACTATACAAAAGTGTGTAAAAAAAACAAAGAATGGGCAAAAAAGAGGAAAGAAGGGCTATATAAAGCAAAAGTGAATCTACAAAATAGAATGGTGGGTGAAAAAGATATGTTTGAACAGAAGGGTATTGGGTAAGATGATAAATAGAGTTATAGAAAAATCATTAGGATTGATAAATAGAAAATGAGTGTTATGAGATACGGAATGAAAAAAAAATAAATGAAAATTTGAGGTGTTAAAATAAATGAAAAT
>JANHFO010003858.1:120966-134783 GCA_032468095.1 Pareas carinatus
TTTAGAGCAGTTTCCCCCATTCAGGGGGATCGGGCGTGGGCCCGTCCCCACATACCAGACCGTTGGAGCCTCGTCTCCCCCGGCCCCGACGCTATGGAGGCTGCTTCCTGGCGGCCATTTTCCCCATTATCACATCATTTCCTCTTCACTGTTTCTCCACACTCTACAGTATTGCACTACTGGCAGTTTTCATGTAATAAACCTTGCTCTGCCTTAGTTCCTCTCTCTGGCAATTCCTGTTAACGGCCAGTGTGTAAGATGGCTGTACCTTTCCATCCCTTGCTTTGCTTTACCTTCATACTGTATTTCTTCTTTCTCCAGACCATCCATCCCTTTGAAGGAAAAATACCTTCCTTTCTTCACCTGTTTTTCAGTTTGCTGGTGCCCGCGGAACATCCAAGCACACCTCTCCTCTCACAGAAAACCTGTTTCGAGGTTGCCACTTGATTGGCAAATGAATGTGTGTGTATGTGTGTGCTAATAGTGGGGGAAAGACCCAGATGGGAAGGGAGGAGGACCGCACAGATGCCTGCAATTTTTCTAATCAGCCTGCTCTTCTACGCTTGGCTTGTACCAAGTGGCAAGAAACAGTAGTTTACAATAAGTGTCCAACCTTGGCATCTTTAAGACTTGTGGACTTTATCTCCCAGAATTTCTCAGCCAGCCATGAGGAATTCTGGGAGTTGAAGTGCACAGTTCTTAGAAGTTGCCAAGGTTGGACCCCCTGGTTTATAATATTCTAGTTCCAAAGCAGCTTACATGAGAGGAAGCCATTCCATAGTTATCAGTGCAATTAATGTTAAAAACATCCTAGAAACCAAGTTTGCATAATAAAGGAACACGAGAGGAAAGCTCTTAATGATGACATGGATAGGGAGGTAAATATTAACTATTTTAATATATCACATATTAAAAATAATGAAAAATACAATTATCTTTAACAGCCCTGCCGATAGACTCCCCACAGAAATGATTACAGTGCCGGGATTGCTCTCTCTTGAAATGAATAAATCACCATGATTCTTTTCTTTCTTGCATAGGGTATGAAAAAAAATATTGAAAAGATTCTGATACTGTTTGAATAGTTGTAGCTATATTGACTTTTCATAAACTATTTTTACCAGCTAATTGGGGGGGAAACATTCAGACACATTAGGCAGGGTTCATAAAACTGATTTTTAATCCTGAAAGCGAAGAACTCATCACCATGTAGGTTTAAAATAAAAAGGTTGATTTATGAGCCATACAATGAGGATTGATTTCAAAGATAAATTCTTACTTTGTATGCAAATCTCCAGTTTAATCAACTCTTTTAACACTCCTTGGAGAAGCAAAAGGATGTGGAAAACCTGTCTAAATAAATGACACACATGTGCCTTGAATATGCAATGGGCCAAAATCACCCGACCTACAGAAATGCCATCTCTGAGTCAACTGCCCTGATCCAACTCTTTGTAATATTACAAAATAAAGAAATGGAATCTGCACAATGAATAAAAATGCAACCCCTTCATCTGTAGCCATTTGATAAAAAATGCAATGATTTAATTTTTTTAAAGTGTTCGTTTTAAAGTCAGACAATCATGATGGATTTGTGCCTGGATTTCATTGTTGATCGGACACATTGTTAGCCTATACGTTTCTAACTCTTCTCTTCAGTAAACAAAATATTATTTCTAGCATGTCCTCATTTGCATGGAGTCTAGTACAACACGATTTTCCAAAATATGTTAAAAAAACATAAGGATGATTCCATAAATAGAATCTGTATTTCCCAGTTAAATAAGAAAGAATTTTAACCACCTTGAAAAAAATGCATTGTTGTTAGAGACATGTTGTAGGCAACACATCAAGTATCTACTAATCACAATAAATTTTAAAAAATAATGGCTATATTGTATTGCTAGGAAAAATATTCTTATATTTATATAAAAAACCTTTTTGAGAAACAGCTGTGATTAAAAAAATGTAGAGTAATATATTTTTGTTGCAAAGATTTACAAGGACTTGCTTGGTAAATTCAGTCTGAATATTTGATATGATGACAGAAGAAGACACTGTCTTTGAGAATTTTAAACTTTCTAGTCTACAGGAGACTTTTATTATTGTCAGGATTGCCTGGGAAAAGCTTTTGCCTGGTATGATTAATAACAGTATTGTTAGTTCTCCCTCCTTCAGATCATGGATAGGATTGCTCAGATTTTATATTCATGAAATCTGTCCCTATATTCATTGCCACAGCAACTTTGATAAGACAGCTATCTCAATCAATCTCAGATAAATTATAGCATAAGTTATAAATCTTATATTGTAATCTATCTATGATTATGAAAGACTTGTTCCTTTAGTGTTGATGGTTGATCTAAAAGTCAGAGGGTATCTACCACCTGGGTATCTTCGTTGTCATTTTTAAAGCAGATCTGCCATTTGTTTAATCTTTTCTATATTTAACTTTAGATCCAGTTTTTCATCATTTTCCTTACTTTTATTATTAGACCTGACAGAACAATGGTAACATTATTTTATGCAAAACCCAATGGCAGAAATATAGATGAAAAGTGAACTCTTTAATGCACAAACTGTTATCCTATGCAGATGATATAGAAATTATGCATTAAACATACAGTATACTAAATAAGGAAAGCTCTAAGGATTTTATAAGACATTTTCTAGCTCAAGGCAGGTACATAAGAAAACTAGAAACAAGTATGTTTATAATTTTTCCCCTATTAGATTGATATGGTTCTCTCTAGAGAGAGCGGGGTAAGGCACTTGGTAAGGCATAGAAAACACATTTTCCTATTTAATTTTTCCACAAACCATTGATATCTTTAACAAACAACCTAAGGTACATGTGCTTAATGATAAGGAACAGGGGCGATTTTGAGTCTGTGTAAGTAACATCCACCTTTCCATGGACAGATAGCTTATCAAGAATCATTCATTATACAGCATCATCTAATCCAGAGGTTTCCAACCTTGGTCCCTTTAAGGCTTGTGGACTTCAACTGTCTGACTGGGGAATTCTGGGAGTTGAAGTTCACAAGCCTTAAAGGAACCAAGGTTGGAGACCTCTGAGCTAATCAATGTCTGCTACAGCTTCAGGGAGTCAGGTTACCTTTAAGGAGTCACTAGAAGGCATGAATTACAAGCTACAGAGACCAGCATCGATTTTGCTTATTTATTTCCTAGAGCTATATACACTGACCATTAATTTAATTCCATAAATCTTTAATATTTCTATTTACAATGTGCTTGCTAACTATAATTTTAAAGCTTAATGGTGCTTCCCTTACAACGTTTTGGCTAAGCATATGGCACTTTTTCTTCCCCCTAGTATAGTGAATTTTGTGTTTTGTTTGGGGTAAATAACAGCCACTTCTGGAAACTCAGACAAAAGTACAGGTCAATACAAGTAAAATGGGAAATCAGCCTATGAAGATTATTATTTTTTTCATATTCTGCCAAAATGCACATTAGGGCAATCAGCATCTGACCTGAAACAGGACATTATATTCTGAATATGATTTTTTTTTCTAGTACAGCCTCTCACTTCTGAAGAATGACAGGGTTTATTGGCCCAATACTCCTAATATGATTGAGTTTATTAAATGTGTCTTGTGCTCACTCGAAGCCACAAGCCTAAAGGTATTCAATTGGAAGTATATCTTTTTACTTCCAATTATTCCAATTATTGTGACATGATAAAATGTGTTTTGTGACATGATGACTGTACTTTATAACATGATAAATGTACTTTATGATTGTGATTATATTCCTGATTAAGATCACAGTTTGCCGATTGTAGCTTATATGTACATGACAAGATGAATGTACTTTATGGCTATGAATGTATCTTATGCTTATATGTACATGACAAGATGAATGTACTTTATGATTATGAATGCATCTTATGATTGCAATCATATATTGTCTATTGTATGTATGTAGGTATAGAGCATGTACACTGGAGACAAATTTCTTGAGTGTCCAGACACACTTGGCCAATAAATTCTGATTCTTATTTAAAATCAGTGGAATTTATTACTAAACACATATGGCCAAACCAAGCTGTAAATATATGTCATGTATAAATGTATAAATCACACATATTATATTTCTACAAAGATGAGCACAGTGGCTTTAAACCAAAATTCCCTACTAAACAGCAGGTTTACCCAAAGGGCTACATCTTCCCTAGTCAACATGGAAGATCGAAGTCTTAGCTCTCAGTAAAAGTATATAATGGTAGGAAAGAAGAAAGGAATGAGAAGAAGACAACAATCAGCAACAAGGTGGATGGACTCAATTACAGCTGCAATGAATGCACCAAAGGACCTGATTTGGGACAGATCATCATGGAAACAATCTATAAATGCTCATGCAGGAGGAACAAATTTTGTGGAGTGATCATAAAAAAAAAAACCTGGGAACCTACCGTTTGCATCATTTTCATTGCCTTTATTGTGGAGTCCTTGGTGTTCTCTGAGCTTAGTTGTCTTCTTACAGCTGTTTCATTATCTGACTAGGCAATACAACAGTGTTGTAAAAGAGTGGGACTAGCATTTTTGGATTTAGCTTGATCTAAAAAATTGTGAAATTGTGGTTAAATCTGGTCCATGTGTTGTGAAATTAAGAGATTTTCCTTGTGTCTTTTGACTACTAATTGGTGCTCGTGGATTTCCTCTGCTAATCTTCTGCTTGTCTGTCCTACATTGGGGCTGTTACAGTCCTTATACTGCATGGTATAGTTGCTTCCTGTTTTTAATTCTTGGGTTACTGAGTCTTTTGGTTTACTTAAGATGTTTTGGGGGGATTTCATTGGTTTCTTCCCATTCCCTTCCCCACATATCCCATATTTTGTAAATATTGTTAAAGTTCAATGTTACTTTTTTATGTTATCTGTACACCACCCTGAGTTCTTCAGGAGAAGGGCGGTATATAAATCTAAATAAATAAATAAATAAATAATGGTAGATGATGCATGTATAATAGTAAATCTCTGAGATCCCTTCCAGCCTTATGATTTTAAGATGCAATATTTTTCTCCTGAGAATGGAAAGGGACTTTGAAAAGCAGCACACCATTTCTGATTTTGTTCCATGTGAAATGATATTAGAATCGATCTGCAGCATAATTTGATAGCTGTAAAATAGAGCCTTACCCCCTGGGTAGACACCCTTGGAGGCGAAATCATGATGTTTTTTATATTTTATCTCTCACAAGACTGACAATGCAGCTAAGCCAGAAAAAAATTGATCATGTCACCAAGTATTATCTCTATTGTACCACCCTGAGGCTCTCTTCTCCAGGTTCCATTAAAACAAAAGTAGCTCCTATTCACTCGCATTAAACTGGCAGAAAGTAACTTAATGACTGCCTCCACCAAGGTCTCTTGATCTGAATACCAAACCTGCCCAGGGTTGCAAGACAGAACCATAGAACTGAAGATGACCTTAGAGATAATCTAGTGCTTTTTTCATTATTGAAGCCACATTTCAGGGTCTCCTACTTGAGAAGGGGAGTTGGACTAGAAGACCTCCAAGGTCCCTTCCAACACAGTTATTTGGTTATAAAATTCTGTTTACTGCATAGGTACTATAGGCACTGAAGTTCTAAAAAAACAACCCTAGTACCCTTCATTTGTGTAGATTTCTATGGTTTCTGGAAGTAGCTTATGGAAACAGTAGTCTCTGCTGATTTAGAAGTCCCAATTTACACTATCAACTATTAATTTTTTATTAGTTACATTTTTTCACCCTTTGGGCTCACTCCTCATGACTGTGGCATGAGAAGTGGAGAATAACACTTAAACACAGCTGCATAGCTGTATCTATATAAACCAATGTCAAGATGGAATGTAATGTTTTAGCTCATTCAGGATGAAATCTCACTTGTTAGGTCAGTAGGGGTCATTTTGCAATCTGTTGGTATAAAAGATACATATTGGTATTTTTGATGGCATCACATTTTGCTTAAAAAAAATTTACTACTAGCACAAGTATTAAAAGATGCTAATACTGTAATATCAAATATAAGCACCAGCTCACAGCAAGAAATGAACTAACTGATATACAGCATGGCTGCAGTGATAGCCAAATACCAAAGTCAACAGAAAAGAAAAATAGCCAAACAGTACATCACCAAAATGAATGATCAGTAAGGAAAATAAGATCAGATGCTATGATCAGATGCAAGCAAGCTAGAACAGATGAAAAATAAAAGCTGAATAAACAAGATAAGCATAGACTTCAAAGAATAATTAAAACTGCAGAAAAAAATAATTGCTACAAAACTCCCCTTCATTGAAGATTCGTATACTGAACGATCCAAAAAGAGAGCGGTGAAAATAATTATGGACCCCTCACATCCTGGGCATAATTTGTTTCAACGTCTTCCCTCTGGGTGTTGCTACAGGGCATTGCAGACCAAAACAACTAAACACAAGAACAGTTTCTTCCCTCACGTCTTCAACCTACTAAACAGTTAACTTACATGACAGTGTTAATCCGGAGGGTGTCTTTGTGATAGGATGAAATGGCTTTTTGTGACAGGATGTTCGCACTTTATAACATGATGACTTGATGAATGTATACATACTTTATGACTATGAATGTATCTTATGCTTATATACATAATTCATGCTTAAAATCTTGGCTTGTTGATTGCAGCTTATACTTATACTTTACAACTATGAATGTATCTTATGCTTATATACACAACTGATTGTGCCTATATATGCAATGACTATGTCTATATATACAAATGCTTATGATTACGCATATATATTCAAATATCTATGAAATGTATATTTGATTATATCTTTGTTATAATCAATGTATATAGGTATTGAGCATGTTCACTGAAGACAAATTCCTTGTGTGTCCTGACAAGACATGGCAAAATAAATTCTGATTTTAGTTCTGAATAACTAAAAGTTCAAAGAATAGTTGATCAAGATATCACTTAGAAACATGGAAAAAAGTATTAGAAATAATAAAGCAGCAAACAACAGCTACAGCCAAGAAGTTTGGCAAATAATAAAACTTAAATAGCACACTATATGCAGAACCTCCAATTCCAGTCAAATCGGAAATGTTTCTACCAATCCATCAATTGAGAGACTTCAGGGAACCAGTCAACATTTGACAAGGAAGAAACAATGCAGTTTGGGGCACAGATATGGGATAACCCCCCCCCCCCCAAATACAACAAGAGGTAGCTATAAATGTTAAAAAAGGAGCTGAAATGAAAAAAATTGCAGCAATGGACCAAGAAGATCAAGTATTGGTCAGCACAAGATGAGGATTGACTGCATGGTTTTTGATTGAAACATCTGACAGATTTATATTCATTCAATGCCAAGCAATTTAATAACATATTGCAAGGAGGGCAACTTCAGAAGATTGAGAAATGTAATTAACATCTGGCAAAACCTACCTGATAATGAAAGATCCAACCAAAGAGGCAGCACCAGGCCACAACAAGCCAATTACCTGCTTACCAACAACTTTCAAATTGCTAATTGGTATGGTAGCTGAAGCAGTCCAACAGCATCTAACTGAAAACAAGCTCTTTCCACCTGAGCAGAAAGGAAACTGCTGAAACAGCAGAAGAACAATAGATCAGTTACTAAGTGACAAAAAGATGTTAGAAAACTGCAAGAGAAGAAAGACCAATTTGAAAATAGCTTGGATTGATTCAATGTATAATCCTTAATGGAACTACAACTATATGGAGGGAAGTAAGCAGTGGGGTACCCCAAGGTTCTGTCTTAGGCCCAGTACTCTTCAACATCTTCATAAATAATTTAGATGACGGGATAAAAGGGGAATTCATCAAACATGCAGATGATACCATGCTGGCAGGAGTAGCTAAAACCCCAGAAGATAGGTTCAAGATCCAGAAGGATCTTGAAAGATTTGAACAGTGGGCCCTATCTAACAAAATGCAACTCAATGGTGAGAAAAGTAAGGTTTTACACTTAGACAAGAAAAATCAAATGCACAAGTATGGAATGGGAGAAAATTATCTCAATAGCAGTAACTGCAAGAGGGATATTAAAATCCTAGTAGACAATCACTTAAATATGAGCCATCGGAGTGCTGCAAAAAAAAAGCCAATGCAGTCCTAAGCTGCATTTACAGAGGATAGAATCAAGATCATGTGAAGAAGCATTAGTACTACTTTATAATGCCTTGGTATACTTGGAATACTGCATCCAGTTTCGATCACCATAATATTAAAAATATGTATAGACTCTAGCAAGAATGCAGAGAAGAGCAACAAAGATTTGGGGGCTGGAGCCTAAAGAACAGTTGCAGGAATTAGAATAGGCTAGTCTAGTGAAAAGAAAGACTAGGGGTGACTTGATAGCAGTAGTTCAATATTTGAGGGGCTGTCGCAAAGAAGAGGGGTCAGCCTATTCTCCAAAGCACCTGAGGGATGGACAAGAAGCAATGGATAGAAACTAACCAAGGAGAGAAGCAATCTAGAACTCAGGAGAAATTTCCTGATGGTTAGAACAATTAACCAATGGAAGGGCTTGACCTCAGAGGTTGTGAGTATTCCATCACTGGAAGTTTTTAAGAAGAAATTGGACAGCCTTTTATCTGAAATGATATAAGGTCTCCTGGTGAGATGAGGGGATTGGACTTGAGGACCTCCAGGGTCCCTTCCAACTCTGCTATTCTATGTTCTATTATTACAAAAGGGATCCAACTCTCAGCCTCATAACTGGATAATCAAATGCCCAGAAATAGCAAAATCAGAAGTTTGTGCAAAGATTAATGGTATAATGGAACACACAGTTGCTGGCCAATGATGATAGACTGAGAGAGGTTCATATCAAAAGAGGAATCCTTCAGAGAGACTCACTATCAACACTACTATTTATCATTGCACTGATTTCTGTCAACAATACAAATCAATGGGATCGTCATCATGAGGCAGCTTTACTTGAAACAGTTTACATCCTGTTATAATACCTTTAACACCATCAAGCAACAATATCTCCCTATCCCAGGTCCTTGGGAAGGACTCAATAGGTGGACAAAAATGCAAATCCAGTATAAACATCTGACTGACTATAATAAAAACATCTGGAGCACCATTTGAACACTACTGGCACTTAAAAAAATCACCATTAGTCAATTGCAAAAGGACCCAATGAGGGAGCAAAAATGCTAAATCCGGTCTAAGCATCTGGCTTACTGTGCAGCGAATAAGGATAAGGGATAAGGATAAGGGATAAGGATAAGGGATAAGGATAAGGGATAAGGATAAGGGATAAGGATAAGGGATAAGGATAATAAGGATAATAAATATTTTCATGTACACATTGCGTTTGTAAGAAAAAGGGTGCCGGAACTCACATCTTGTTACTCTTTTATTTAAAAATTATATATTCAGTTCTTAACATAAATTTAATTTATTGTATTTAAGGCAAAAAATGTGCCAGAACTGTGTTGCGATACATTCTATGACCAAAAAAGGCACTGCTTGTACACCCCAGCTGGGAATAAGGGAGGGGAACAGAGATAGGAAGGAATTGGTAAGAGAGGTGGTTGGGTGGAAAGCAAGAATGAAGCAGACATTTAAAACTAATAATTTTAAGAATCAAGGATCAGCAATCTGCATAACTAAATAAGATCAGGAGAAATAATCACAACCCTGTTGAACTTCAGTTAAACCCAAGTTGGCTGTATGAAGAGAAAGACAAAGGTTCCTTTCCTTTAATCCATTTGAGTGAGGGCGTTTAGAAATAATAGGGATCTTTGCTGATGGTCCTTGGCAAACAGACAAGAGTTAAGAAGTCCAGCCTCCAAAACAAAACAAAACAAAAATTTCACAGTTACAGACTGCCATTTAAAATAGAAAAAAAAAACAGCAAACAAAAATAGAAAAGACTACCAAAAAAAATAAAATAAAAGAGAAACTCTTCAAAAGAGTTTTTAGGGGAGGTTTTTACATTCACTGGTGTCCCTGTTTTTATATAAGCTTTTTAAGAAACCGTATAAAGTGTAGATCACAGATGGACAAAAATTTCAGGTATTTTTCTGCATTTGTCTCTAAACATACATACCCATATTTGCAAGTTTACCTAATAAACACACTTTTATTTGGCACAGTATCACTTTTGTGTGTGCACTATTTTGCAATCACTGAATTACTATCGGACAAAAGACAGTACTTCAAAATACAGCAGCCAAGATTATTACTTGGATAACTTACTGAAAGGAGCACTTACTAATTCATTTCCAAGCCAGATTCAAAATGTCAAATTTTATTTTTAATGCTTTACCTTTAAAACTTATCTGATATTAATCCATCCAAATATTAAGATCTGAATGAATACTAAGATTAAGATTTTCCAGTTAGGCCTTTTCAATGTTCCATTATTGGCAAGATAAAAATAATAATAAATTCCTTTCCTGTGATATCCTGCTTATAAAGCTCACCTAATACCCTTTGTGTATCTTTCAACTTTTAAGTTAGATACTTTCATTTTGTCAGGCATGTAATAGTATCTATGTATTATGTTGAAAGGATGTTGTAAATCAAACCCTGGAAATTTAATCATTTAATGTTCAATACCCTATTGATTTAATTTTAAGCAATTTTATTGAATTTTACATTGTTCTGATTTGATTTGCACTGTATATCATCTTAGAATAAACATTACAAAAGACACATATGGATAAATCTTTCTTAATAAAAGGGATTCATAATCAGTTGTTTAATATGTGTTTCCAACAACAATGCATATTTTACATTAGCATCAGACTTAAAAAGATAACAGTAAAAGTCTACCCAGTAAAGACTCAAGGATATGAAGCAGTATTACAAAATCTAGAATAATCATAACTAATACAGAAAAATAATAATTGCTAATCAGGCTCAAAATGGACAGCTAGATCTATTCCCAAAATTTGAATCCTAATGGATTAAGAACTGAAACTCAGAAGGACTGACATCTACGCATTGATCTCAGGCAGTTTCTAATCTAAGGCCTTGTAGCTGTCACATTCAGTCTGTTAAAATACACACCTAAAGTCTGTACAAGCAAAAAATAAAGCCATCTTACCTTTGGACTACAGACTTCAATTTGTAGAAAATAAAATCAGATGCTCAAAAACTACAGGAGGATAGTAAATATAGTTAACACTATATTTTTACTGGATATGAAAGTTAAGTCAGGGGTCTCCAAACTTAGTCCCTTTAAGTCTTGTCGACTTCAACTCCCAGAATTCCTCAGACCACACTGGCCGAGGAATTCTGGGAGGTGAAGTTCACAAGCTTTAAAGGGACCAAGTTTGGAGACCCCTGAGTTAGGTGATCTGTATAACTGTCAAACTTCCTGTTTCCTATGTCCATTTAGAAATAACAGTTAGTCGCTGTGGATGAGCATGTTCGTCAAGAGACAGAAATGACTTGAAGCCCTGTTATAATTTGATCTCAGCTGTCAGAGGCAGATTAAATTCTTCTGAATCCAAACATCGCCGTGCAACTTCAAATTTTGTAAACAGACATCAGTGGCTTAAAGAACCAAAGCATTACCTAATTAATTCAGATAATTAGCTAATTGTTAATTTACTATTTCATTAACTGATTTTCAGTATAGATTGCAGATTAATTAAACCATGCAGCATAGAAGACAAGCTACATTAAGCATCAACACTTAATGTTGTCAGCTATATTGTTAACAAGTTGCAAATTTCTTTTGACTCTAATGTTTTACGAAATTGTACAGAAGTTGAGTGTCTAAAAGAGCCAAAATCTCATAACCAGTTATTATACCTTAAACTGTAATTCTGACATTAGGTTTATCTCTGTCTTCAAATCAGATTATTAGCTTTGCATTTTAGTACTGCCTTTTTTAAATTACAGCAGGATATGTAAAAACAAATTAATCATTTATTTATACTCTCAGACCAGTCAAACACACCAATGCAAAATGTAAAATGCAAAAACACCCATTTAAAATAAAAAAAATTTATTTGCAGAACAAATAAAATAAGAAAATTAAGTTTATTTTATAAGAAATAATTATTTAATGCTTGCTTTGAATGAATAATTAGTGCTAAATCTGTAAAGAAAATTTAGAGAGTTGTTTCCAGGTATGGTATTAGAAAATTGAATTGTTTGTATGAGTCAAAGCAGAAATGCTAAGAACCAAATAAGACAGGGCATTGATTATGTAGCATGCATGGTTTTCCTACCTCAAGGAACATTGATGCTAGAAGTGCTCTCCAAAAGAAGTGAGCACTTAACTCTTTTGTTTTAGTACCATTAGAATTAAAATTAGATAAATCTAGGTAGAAAGTCTCATCTCTACAAGAGAATGGCAACTCAGCAGTCCAGGAATAACCCACAAATGAGTCTGAGAAATTAATGGCAATCATATTGTAAGAGATTGTTGAGAGTCTGGGAAAATAACAGGGTGAATGTGGGACAAAAATATCCAATTGATAAGAGAGGAATTTACTAGTAGTTAATCACATAAAGAGCAATCCAGTCCAGGCATGTAAAATATTAGATTAGAATCTTTCCTGCAAATACAATAGTTGGTTTAACAAATTTAAAATACAGTGGCTCACTTAACCAATATTGGTTGATTTCTTGATAGCCTTGAAGGGAGCTAAGATTCATATCCTGAGCAGTTCTCTCTGACTTGGAAGCTGTTTGTTCCCACATGCAATTATAAGTACAATTACAAGTAAACGAACCTTGAAGAACAGGAAAAAGAGCCACAACAAAAACAATGGTCAGATAAAAGAAATTTGCACCTGTGTCAGAAATGTAATTTGAGGGAGTGTCTCAGATTTGACCCCTTCTCACAAACATAAAAGGAGATAAATTCTGTTACTGTAACCTTATAATTAAAGATTTAGTTTTCAAAACTTTGGTTTTCTAGTCTGGTTTACCTCAAAGGACTATCATCAGGCTCAGTCGCTGAAAGAGCAAGTGGCTACCACACAGCGCTATTTTCCACACTGATTTGCTGTCCTCCTTATTTATTTTCTTATATAATTTATTATTATATAAGAAAAAGCTGCATGCTGCAGACAAAGTTTTATTAAAATTAAAATTAAAAACATTACAGATTTACACAGTGAGAAAAGGGCCATTATAGCTTTCATATTCAACAGGAATTTGATTCATTTAGAACAAATTAGACATGGTATGAAATGTATGGATGTACTGATGCCCAATAGGAGCTGCCCTTGGAATATACACAATAGTTTTAAAGAACTGGTTTTACAATTGTTTTAATCTAGTTCATGGAAAAAGAGAAAGACCAAAAACTTTTTTTTCTGTATTGTCCTAACTTGTTCAATCATCTAAGACAGACACTTGCATGCTTTTAGTAAATTGCTCTTTAGGATTTGGAGAAATGCTCATTATTAAATATCAAAAAGCTTTGCGGAATAGTTTTATCAATATGAAATGACTAACTTTTTAATGATGATTCATGAACTCTGGTTTATTGTGCATTTTAAAGCAATAATGTGTTTTAAGAGCACTATAATTTCAGCAGCAGGTAAAACTAGGAAAAATAACATCAAATACTTGTAAAATCAGCATAGGTGCACCTCAAGGCTCTGGGCTCTCTTCACTTCTCTTCTCCTTATGCACCAATGACTGCACTTCGAAAGACCCCTCTGTCAAAATACTAAAATTTACAAATGATACAACAGTGGTTGGCCTCATTCAAGACAACAACGAATCTGCCTACCTGCAAGAAATTGAACAACTAGCCTTGTGGTGCGAAAAGAACAACCTAAAACTGAACTCACTCAAAACAGTGGAAATGA
>JANHFO010003859.1:0-15662 GCA_032468095.1 Pareas carinatus
AGCGGCGAGTCAGACGTAAGTGAGTGGGAAATGAATGATCAATGAATCGTTTTTGACAAATATTACTATAGATATATATTGGCCATTTTTATAACAACAATTCTATCTAATCGGCAAAATCCAAAATCAAAGTTTCAGTTTTTTTTCTACCTCAAGCACAAAGTCCAAAAGCGGTTTCCAAGTAGAAACAAAATTAATACCTGTTTCTGTTTTTTAGATAACAACTCTAATTAACCATAAGGATAAACCAAAGAAGTCTGATAAGACATTGAAAGCAGTCCAGCAAGTGGGCCAAGCAGTTAACCTAGCTGTTGGAAAATTTGTCATGGTGGGTGACGCTATAGCCAATGAAAACAGAGAGTTGAAAGAGGAAATGAAGGCAGCCTGCACTGAAGCAAAGCAAGCAGGTGGGTGAATGTTTATGAATCTCAGAAGCAGGGCATCATTTGTTATAAAAATAACCTGCTGCCTTCTATTCTGTTGAATTTGGTCAGTCCATCTCGTCTTGAGTTTACCTGAAACAGAGACTTAGCATTTTAATTTCTTAAAAGTTTGGAAAAATATCACAAGAAATTATTTTAGACTGGATAACTGCAGTTTTGTTGAAATTGTATTAACTCCTACTGGTGATCTGTGGCATCCAGTAGGAAAGCATTAGCACAAAGAAAAGAATCTGTGTAAGAGTAACAGTTCTCAAAAATATCTACTGTGATTTGAAACGGTAACTCTAATTATGAATTGGTTGGTTCTTTGGAGCATGAATGTCCGTTCCTAATATCTCAGAATGTTGAGTGATGCAAGATGGACAGTATTCCATTCTATATGCTCATGCTTAAAATGGGTAAGGCCAAATTCTTTTCGATGTGAAGTATTCGTGATTACAATAGCCGCCTTTCTCAAAAACATGAAAGTTTACAGGGGAGGAACTAATTGATTGGTTGATGAAAAAAAAGATACACCATTGTTCTCAACATTATGTAAACATAAACATGACTAACTAGGACATATAGGTAGTCCTTGACTTTACAGTAGTTCATTCAATGACCTTTTAAAATTATGACACTGAAAAAAGTGGATTATAACCATTTTTAACACAACCATTGCAGCATCCTCTTGGTCACATGATCAAAATTTGGATGCTTAACAGCTAACTCATATTTATGAGTTGCAGTGTCCTGGGATCGTGTGATCATCCTTTACGACCTGACAAGCAAAGTCAATGGGGAAGCTAGATTTACTTAACAACTAACTGCTACTAACTTAACAACTGCAGTGATTCACTTAACAATTATGGAAAGAAAAGTTATAAAATGGGGCAAAACTCACTTAACTGTCTCTTTGAGCAATAAAAATTTGGGACTCAATTGTGGTTGTAAACCAAGGACTAACTTATTAATTAGATTAATAAATAAATAAGTAAACTACCTATATATATTAAACAGACCTATACATCTATGTTCTCAGTAAATTTCCATACTTCAGAATGCGGTAACATTAATACGTTTCTTTAGTCCCCAAATCATAGGCAGGGAAGATTATGAAAACTAAAGCAGTGACATTATATAATATGTTTTAGATTATTGGTTATTATGGTCAAAGAATAGCTAGGGATCTGATCTCTAGAAAATGTGGTTTCAACCTCAAAGGTGACCAAAGGGCAATATATTTATATAAAAGCTTTATTTTTATTTACTAAACTTATTGTTATTAGCCTTTATGGACCAAAAGAAGGAAAGACAAGTTATAAATGTTTTAAAAGAAAGATGAACAAGCTTACATCCTTCTAGAATAGTGGTCATCAACCTTTTTGACCTCAGGGACCACTAAATGCAAAATTTAAAATCCCGTGGACCACTAACAATTTTTTAAAAAAGATAAATACTCTGGTGGGAGTCCTGGCGCTCTTGCTGGCCCGTGCTCCTGAGGGTATCCTGGCACTCTGGCGGGTGCTCTGGTGGGCCACGCTCTTGCTAGTCTGTGGTGTGGCGCTCCAGCAGGCTGTGCTTTTACCTGACCAGGCTCTGGTGCTCTTGCCAGGCCATGCTGCCGTGGGCACCTCGACTCTTATGGGCCTGTGCTCTGGCAGGTGGCCCGGCGCTCCCTCTGATGGGACATTCTTTTGCTGAATCATGTTCCAGCAAGCTGTGCTCTTGCTGGACCACACAGCAATGCTCTTTCTGACCCTCGCTCTGGCGCATCGGATCAGCAGGAGTTTTGCCAGACACGGAGCCTGGAATGGTGGTGCGTGAGGGTGCCTCTTCGACAGCTGCAGTTCACCATACCCAGCCCAGAGAGCCCCAATTTGTACAGCAGCACCAATGGCAGCTACTGCGCGGCCGGAAATGACAAGAATGGCTGCTGCACTGGTGGCAGCAGCAGTTTTTCACAACTGGTCAGGAGCGGCAACCGCCCAGCTCAAACTCCTGTCCATGAATGACCAGATTCGGGAACTGTAGACCATCATCTGGGACAAGTAAGCATGGGGCGACCATCCCTTGAGTGTGTTTAGACCACCGTGGCTGTGTGGCGAATTTCAGAAGTCAGCGGAGTCCCGGGTGGAGGGGCAGCCTGGCCCTTGTGTCTCCTGAGACTGCCACCCCATGTGGAGATGATGATGGACGTTGTTAGCCTCGCCCCCTCCCATGCACCTTTAGAGTGCCAGGGGCAAGAAGCCGCACACGGGTCTGGAGAGCCCAAAAGGTGCACTCTCCTTTCAAAGGTGCAGCCTGCCAAGCAGCCTGCACCCGGGGCAGCTACAGAGGTCCAACTCTGCCCAGGGCTGGGCCTCCAAGTCCAAGCCGCTCCCTCACCTCCGCCACAGGAACCTGCTAGCAGGCGGTAGCCCAGCATGAGAGAAACCAGCTGACTGCTGCCCATGCTGGCCCGTGACTCCAATGCTGCAGAAGCACCGGGAACTGGTGCGTTTCTGGGCAAGAAGGGAGGCGCCACTCTGGGAAGGGGAGGCAGGCAGATGGAGAATCTGATGTGCACCGGGGCTTCAGACAGAGCTGCCCCCACAGCCCTTAACTTTGCACTTCCCACTGCCATGCTCTAATTAATATTAATCATTAATTAGTTGAACCCAAGGCCACTGCAGCCCACTCAAATTTGGCTGCAGACCACCAGTGGTCCGCAGCCAATGGGTTGGCAACCACTCTTCTTGAACAAAAGCAGTGTCCTACTGTATCATACATTAAGTTCAACCGTCTCTTTTCATAGTGGGCCCCCACTACTCCAGAAAGCCCATTAGTCTTCCCACAGGTGGCCTTCAGAGGCCGTTACACTCCCATCAAAGCTAATCACTATTGATCCCCATGATTTCGATGAATTGACTCAACACTGTTTTGAAGCCAGCACAACATCTTGTGATAACCATCACACGATTAAGATAATGCACAGAATTTAAAATTCTCGTGCTGTACCACTGAGGTTGGTAAGTACCTATATCTCTTGTAAACTATGGTTTTTGCCAGTTGATTTTGTTTTTGGTTGAAGCAAGGCTGAACTAACTATTTTTTGCTTATAGGTGAGACCATTGCACGGCTTACAGATATTGCAACCTTGGATCGTCCAGAATCTGATGGCCAGATAACAATTTTTACAGACAAAACAGGAGTGGTAAAGGCTGCAAGGCTCTTGCTTTCCTCAGTTACTAAAGTATTGGTTCTGGCTGATATAATAGTTATTAAGCAAATTATAGCTTCTAGAAATAAGGTAATTATGATTTTGTGAACACTGGTTGTACATTTTGCATAGAGTTTTAAATTGTATATTATGGAAGTGATAATTTAATATTTTAACTGGCATTGAGTTCAGTCCAAGGTCATTAAGTGTGTATGTATATGTGTGTACTTTTTCTTATTAATAGAAAACCTAAGTGCTAAAATTTAGCCAGGTAATATATAATAGATATGTATGCCCATTATGGGAGCAATAAATAAACCTTTCATCCAGTAATACATGTTAAACTGCATAGTGTATCGTAAGAGTACATAAATAATCTTGACTGTATGGCCATGAAGAATTGGCTGCATATTAAAATAGAAAACAAGAACTAGTTTTAAGAAATTCTAAATTTGTCTTGTCAGTGATACATCTTGTCATACATGGTTTATTTTCAACATATTTGGCAGGTCCTTATGACAATGGAACAGTTGGAGAAAGTGAGTAGTTTTCAGGAGTTTGTGCAAATATTCAGTCAATTTGGAAATGAAATGGTGGAATTTGCTCATTTAACTGGAGATCGACAAAATGTAAGTACTAGATAAAATTGTTCAATACTTTGTAGAAAATATTAGCAAACATTACCTCATTCTTAATTCTGCCTTCTTACAGAAAAAAAAATCACCTAGTTAAAAACTTACAATTGCTGATTATAATGTATGCATCCAACCTACAATTTATCATTTTTTTAAGACATAAAAGTGCCTCTGAACAGTGAGATCCCATCTGAGCTGTCACGGTTAATAACCATAAAAGGCAGAATACAACTGACGTTAGTAATACTAGGGACTTTTAGTCTCAGCATCTGTCCTAATTGAGCTGCAGCAGCAATGTTTGCTCCCAACTGTGAAGTACTGGCAGTCTTGGATGACCCAACATTTACAAAAGTACAAAAAGTAAAAAATAAAGTAGCAATACACTGGAAAGCTGCCATCATTAAATAAAAAACAAAACCCCCACAATAGCCTGAGTATGGAATGTTGACTGACCATCAGAGGGGAAATGTTCATAAATGGATTGCTGGATCAGCAAAAGTTCCTTGTCAGCATGTAGACCATGGTGAGAAGTCTGAAAGCAGCTTCCTACTTGAGCGCCTAAGACTGCTCGGCCAGAATTTGCCAGCAAAATACAATACTGAAGAAAAGTACTTTGATTTTTTGGCAAAATGAGACGCTTTTGACAGACATAAGATCCCAATGTTACTTAAACAAAGAGAAAGCTCCACACCTAGTTCCAAAAAGGAAGAATTGGTGTTCCAGATCCTTTGGACATGCCATATTGTTGCCTTGTCCTCTGCTGCTATCTACCCTTAAGAAAGCGATAGAAAAGTATGGTTACTTTTTCTGCTCATGATCTAGACTAGCAAACAATTCCTTTAGTTATTTTATATTGGCAAACAACTCTTTTAATTCTGATTAAACCAAATCTATCTTTCATTTAAATTTGTTAAATCTTTTGAATTCCTTCTCTGCAACTTCTATATTGTAAAAGAAAATGTTGGTGTTAAATCTGTGGAATGTGTTATTTTGATAAATCGGAGATGTGAAACACGTCTCTCTTACTGACTGAAGCTATTTCAACTGCCATTCTCTCTCTACTTGGAATTCTAAGAATTAAGCAAAACTAGCATCTTCATCAGTGACTATAATAAGCAGCGATATTAGTTATTGTAAGTAAAATAGTAATGCATATATGCCCACAGTAGTCAAAACCCATGCATGTTGTTATGTTTTCAGAAGGCATTACACTGAAATCACATGAATCTAATAGTTCAGAAGCAACAGAAAAGCTGCCCAAATGTCTCTCCAAATCCCATTATCAGATGTCTGTCTTTTTTTAATAATTAAAAGATATGACATGCTTTGTTTTTCAGTAGATGTCCTGCACCCCCTTTTGCCCAGAATTATTGTTATCCATTAGGAGGGCTTTGCTTTTCTTTCCTTAGGATCTGAAAGATGAAAAGAAGAAAGCTAAAATGGCAGCTGCTAGGTCTGTTCTTGAGAAATGTACCATGATGCTTCTCACTGCTTCCAAGGTAACTATTTTTATCAGCAAAGCGAAAGACTTGAGAGCTGCTCTCTGCAAAACATGGGGACGGCATTGACTAAAGCCACATCAGTCAACATGTCTGGAGACTAGAAAGCTTTCTGAAGGACATCAGAGGAAATGTTGATAAATGCAGCGGCTGACTCACTGATGGAACTGAATAAACAGCCTTGACTGACTTGCCCAAGATGGGGGAGGTGGAGCATATGGGGATTCATCTTGGTAAATAACACAGAAGGAGCCAAATAATGTTGATGTATTTTTACTTACCTGCTTGCTTACCGCTTTCATTGCTCAAATTATTGATTTTCAGACCTGTTTAAGGCATCCTGATTGTGAATCTGCTCGTGTTAACAAAGGAGCAGTGTTCCATAGAATGAGACTAGCTTTGGAACAAGTTATAGAGATTGTAGCGGACACTCGGCCCAATGGAGAAAATGAACCAGGCCCAATGAGCATCTATACTGGCATCAAGGAATTCAAGGTAAGGACAGAGGAGGTTTTTCTAAATGCAAGAGGAAACCACATTTCAGTGGTTTAGATTAGAACCTTCCTACAATTTTCAAATACTTCAGTATGTTCAAGACTTTTTATTGCACTTTGTTCATATTCTGTCCTATTTTAAGAATTTTTTAAAACTAAAAACTGCATGTATGTGTGTGGTTGGAATATGACAATTCCTAGAGGAGAATGTGTTTGTTCCTTGTTGGAGGAAGTTTACTCAGAAGATAGATACTGTTGGATACAATTCAGGCTACTGAAGTAGATAGTTAATCCAAGTAGCTGAAATATAAACGTACGCATAATCCCACCCCAATATGCTGGTAACTTCTAATTTGTGTTAAAAATGGCAAAAGTATATAATAAGTATTACTATGCAAGTAACACATGCCACCTGGATGACTTTTCTATATTATAATCTTAGTGTTATATCTCATGGGAGCAGTATGGATTATTCCTCTTGCAATTTTGCCTGTCTCGTCAACTTTTGAAGGGAAGTAGGCATATGAAAGCTTGACAGATCCTTGGGAAGTTGCTTTGCACAAATATCTGGTACAATTCCCTATTCATATCAGCCATTTTATATATGTAGATGGTTGTGTAGGTTATTGCATGTGGGAATTGGTATTATCTCACTGAAGTCTGTCATCCTTTCCATAAGTTTGTATTCTGAAACGAATGCAGCAGAATGTGGCTGTTCTCTCTCCCATCTGTAAGACATGGGTCATATTTTAATTTTTTTAAAAGATTTACATTTTCCTATTGATGCTCTGATTTTAAAGTGTAGTTGAAATAAACATGTACATCTATTTTGAGGCTGGGAAACTTGTTGCCTTCTGTATCTTTTAAACCCCACTCTTCACAGCCCTAAACAGTATGTCAACAAAAGATTGTGAGAGTTAACCCAAACATTGACAGGGCATCAAAATGACTGTCCCTGATATATGCGGCTCCTTTGGGAGATGTGCATAGTCAACATAAAGAACTGAGACACCATCTTTAATTCAGTTAACAAAACATTTTAAGTAATAGTTTATAGAAAGGAATACATACTAACAACTTTAGTTCTAAAATGATAAAGTAATATTGAGTGAATTTAGCATATTATGGATGGGAGGCTGAGAATGTATGGCATGTCTTAGATCATGTGATGGAAAGGAGTTTTGATTCCAGACCTTTCACCTAACTGGCATGCTGTAGCTGTAATGATATTTCAGTCTTTTTTGCCCTTTTGGTATATCATATAACCCTTTACTCTCTTTTCAGAATAAGGTGGAAGGTCTGCGAGAAAGCCTTTATCTTCTCCCAAGGGAGAACCTTAAAGCATTGCTACGTCTTGTCCTTGAACTCACGGAAGATTTTACTGATTCTGCTTATACAAGCCATGAAACCCGGGGACGCATCTTGGAGCTCTCCAAGCAAGCAAAGATGGAATTGGAGCAGGTGGTGTCAGCCTGGATCAATGCTGTAAGAAGTACTTTTTCCCAGCAAAATTGTTGGTTTGTGAACTGACACTAAATCAGTTTATATACTCTACATGATAACATGTATATTATCGTGGCATTACAGTTGCATAGGGTGATCACCATTTCCATTTAAAATTTGATTTTACTTATATTTATATAAATCAGAACAAACCCCAGTATAATTCCTTTTATATATATATTTTTTCATGTTTTCTGTACACCGCCCTGAGTCCTTCGGGAGAAGGGCGGTATATAAGTCTAAACAAATAAAACAAATAAATAAATAAATACAAATATACAAAAACACAATCAATGGAAAGACTTGCCTCCAGAAGTTGTGAATGATCCAGCACTGGAAGTTTTAAAGAAGAGATTGGACAGCTATTTGCCAAAAATGGTAGAAGACTTTATGCTTGAGCAGGGGGGTGGACTAGAAGACCTCTAAGATTCCTTCCAACTCTGTTATTGAATGATTTGAATGATTTGAATGATTTTATTTATACCCAGCCCTTCTCCCGAAGGACTCAGGGTGGCTAACAGGCCAAATAAAAGCACAATACAACACAAACAATAAAACGCATTAAAAACATTCAATGAGACCTAATTCAAAGATGGGGGAACAATAAAATGACTTCCATCTAATAATAAAATTAACTAAAATATATTAAAACCGAACTAAGCCCCACATTAATGCAGGAGGACTAGGGCCCGGCTATGACAAACTAGCCTGCTGGAATAAGTGGGTCTTATTCAGTTAAATAATCATCCATTTGTATTTTATGCCTATTAACTGATTCCTAAATAATCTCCTCTGCTTCTGTAACTTTCAGGTTTCTAGTTGTATGGCCTAGCTATACCATACAATATTAGGTAGTGCTAGTTTGATATAGTGATTAAGGCACCAGGCTAGAAACCAGGAGACACTAAGTGCTACTCCTGCCTTAGACATGAATGTCGGCTGAATGACTGGGCCAGTCACCTACCTCAACCCAACTCACTTCACAGGGCTGTTGTTATGGGGGGAAATAGGATGAGGAAGGAATATTACGTGCATTTACCTCCTTGAGCTTTTTATAAACATAATAAAAGTGAAGTATAATTAAAAAATGAATGAATGATAAAGATAAGAAAGAATTCCCGTACTCAGAAATATGAGGACAATTTCTGACTTTTAAAATTTAATAGGGTTTTATCTTGCTCTTTGTAATGGTACCACTGCTTGCTAATTAAATAAAAACATTAAAACATACTTTGAATTTTTGAGCTCATGCTGTCTCCATGGATTACCAAAAGCACTGAATGCACTGTGAAGATTTACCTCAGAAACAAGCAGCTGCGAATTAGGCAGGAGTGTTGTCTGTCACTTAGTTAAGTATTAGTAAGTTCAATGATGTAAAAATCTTACATGTCTCATTGTTCTCTATGTTCTTTGTTCCTGGAAGCAAGGAATTCCATTTTTGTGGAAAGGTGTAGCCCCTGCCCCTTTTTTTGTTAAGGTTCATTTATGACTGTATAATACCACACAACATCATGTACACTTAAGTTTGCCAAGTGGAAATTTTTCAAAGAGGCAGTCAGCTGACTCAACACTCAACCATGTTGCTAGGTTCTCCCTTAAAAATATATTAAAAATAACTATAAGATATTTGGAGAACTTTCTTCCAGTGCATAACACAATTCAATATTGTAATGATATGGTATGTGAGAAAGATCTTGGAGATGATGGAAAAGATGCTGCCTAGGGAATGGTCAGATAAGAAAGGCCATAACCCACAACTATATAATGGTGAGAAAGTAGCTTAGAAAGGACCCCCATACCAAGTTCTCCAAATGTAAAGAAGACAGTGAAAGATTTGTAATTTCTGATTTGCAAGATTCTTTTAATGTAGCTGTACAATAAAATAACATATCTGTTCATATTTCCTGTCTGGTCTACCTGGTAAGATTGACAGGTATGAAAGCTTAACTAGAGCTATGCTGAAGTCTGTTCTCAGTCCTAAGTAGTTACATATGCTTAGTTTTATTGCATTTCAATTGAAGTGGATGATAAAATAATAAAGGAATTGTTTCATGAAATAGATTGTGTAATGCAAGGGGGGGGTCATCCATCCATCCATCCATCATCTATCCATCCATCCAATGTTCTTACAGAGAATTCTGCTCTTTCATCAAGTTACATTGCACTTCAAACTTATTTGATCAAATATTACCTTTTTTGGCACCTACTGTCCTGTTTCCTTGCCTGGAATATTAAAATGCTTGTCTACTTGGAATTCTGGTCTGTATTTCCTATCAAAGAATATCAAACAAGTCAGATTCTTTCACAGCTCCGTGCACAACGTGTTCTCAACTCAAGCACTGAGCAGAGTCTGTGGGTTAGAACACATGTGGAGTAGTAAACATATTTTCTATGTAATTGAAGTTCAGAAATGAAAGAAAAATGGATGGAAATTGATTAAGGAGCACTTCCTGCTAATGAAGTTCTGTCTTATAGAACTGACAATCTATACAAATCAAAAGGCCATCAGATTTAATTGATCTTATTGAGTTCTACCACATTTGGTTTGCATTTGGTAAGCAGGAAAAGACCACCCATCTGTACACACTGTGGACTATTTAAATTAAATTAAAAACAGCATTTTTGTAGTTTCATATTTCTATATCTAAAAAAGATTGCTTGATTATAAGAGTTCCTCAGCTCTTCAAAAAAGATATGGATTGTTGAACATGACTCTGTATTTACTGAAAGCAACTTTATTTATTTTAAGCAATTTCTGTTGATGTATGAATCCACTATAGTTTTGTTTGAGACTAAAATTGGCACATTCACTTTTTTCAAAAATACCTACTTGTTTCCCACCACACCTTTCATGTTCCCAATGGTAGCTCAGTCAGAATAACTTGGCCAGGATGCCTCTTTCAGACTTTCTCCCTTAACTCTCCCCTCCTTTTACAAAGGCCTTCTCTTCACCCAACCATTGTCTGGCATCCAACAATCAGAGAGACCAGGAAGTCTATGAAAACTTCCATCCATATCAGGTTCTTGGGAATCTGAAGTGGCAACTTCGAAGACAGCACTCTGGACATTCATTTTCTCTTTCTTTGTCATCTATCTCCCTACTATGGATCCTTGTACCTGAGATCCTGTCATAGACACACCTAGATCTGTTTCAGGAACAATGGATGACTCTAGAAGGAAGTCTTGTAAGCACTGCACATTAAAGCAGGTGTCCCCAACCCCTGGGCCACGGCTTACCTCTGGACCTTGAGTCATTCGGAACTGGGTCACGGAGGTGGCAGGCATACATGTGCACATGTATCCCCATTTGTGTGAACAGCAGGCAAGCACATGACTGCACTGCGTGCCCACCACTCACACGGAGCCATCCCCTCTCCTCTCCCCCCTCCACCAGTCCGCAAAGCTAAAAAAGTTGGAGAGCTCTGCATTAAGGGATACCTACCTACCCTGAGTTATAGGTGCAATGACTCAGTGGCTAAGATGCTGAGCTTGTCAATCAGAAGGTTGGCAGTTTGGCTGTTCAAATACCTAGTGCCGCGTAAAGGAGTGAGCTCCCGTTACTCGTCCCAGCTTCTGCCAACCTAGCAGTTCAAAAGCATGTAAAAATACAAGTAGAAAAATAGGGACCACTTTGGTGGGAAGGTAACAGCGCTCCATGTGACTTTTGGCATCTAGTCATGCTGTCCACATGACCACGGGGATAACATCAGACAGTGCTGTCTCTTTGGCTTAGAAACAGAGATGAGCACCGCCCCTAGAGTCGAACACAACTAGCACACATGTGCGGGGGGAACTTTTACCTTTACCTCACCTATTCTGAAATAAATTTGTTTTATAAATAGGGAAAATGTGTTCAGACAATACGATGGGGTTCATAATATGACTGGAAAAGTTGACAGAGAATTTTAGGTACCTATATAGAATTGTGGTCCTCGATTTGGAGCAGATTCTCACCCCCAGGATACATTTGGCACCCACTCTGCTGAGGTCTGGATGGCCCTTCATACCTGGCTCTGTTCCCAGGTCTGAAGGTTGTGTGTCTATGGAGACCCTATTTTGTTTTGTATCATCTTTTTTTATTGGTATGATTGTTTTTAGCCTGGATCATTTCAAGACATTGTTCAATGTCTTTTAAAAACTGTTTTTAATTCTTCATTTGATTTTGTAAATCACCCAGTCTTCTGGAGTAAGCAGCCATAATAAACTTGATTAAAGAGATAAATAAAAAATTACCCTCCTGTATTGTGATAACCATACCCCAACTACAGAACTATTTTGACTTGAGTACAAATCTGTCTGACTGACTCTGTTTTTGTGGGGGATTTTTTACATGTTCTGTATTATATTGCTGTTATAAACACACACATCATTCAACCAAGATTGGGTGACTTTAAGCTTTCATATAAGAAAATGACATATATCCATTCAAACACAGATATATGGGAGGAATATATAGGAAAATAGGGAGCAGCATATTTTGGGGGGAAAGCAATTTCGGGAGTGATAATGAGAAAGGCAGACATGACGAGAGCAATTCTATTCTTTTCCCATCCTGCAATTCAAATCTCAAGTACCATAACCTTTCAGAAAACTATCTTTGAAAATTTGACATGGTTCATTCACTAGTTAACTAGGTAGTGATTTGATGTTTTTGAAAATCTGATGTTCTGGAAAATAAGCAGAAGGAAGGCTCTATTTCAAACTGGAAACAAAATGCATTTTTCAGACTGATTGTCTGAATTAAGGTGGTCCACACAATCTGAAGCAGAATACAGAATTACGAGTTGGATGGGATCTTGGAGATCTCCTAGTCCAACCCCCCTGGCTCAGGCAGGAGACCCTACACCACACCAGACAACTGGCTATTCCATCTGTTCTCAAAAACTTCCAGGATGGAGCACCCACAACCTGTGAAAGCAAACCATTCCACTGATTAACTGCTCTCATTGCCAGGAAATTTCTCCTTAGCTCTAGGTTGGATCTTTTTTTGTGTGTATTCCTTACGAAGTGGCTGAAAAAATATTATGTTCAAAAATCCCAATGTAGGTTTTCATAAGTTCTTATATCTGGCAAGGTTGAATACAATGGAACTAAACTAGAATTCTTTGTTTCTGAAAAAAGAAGTATGATATTTCATCTCAGAACTACCATCCTTTCCAGTATTTTCATAATATCCAGCAAGAGCTGGATATGACTGTTATAAATCTTCTTTAGGTAATTAGCTAAACAGAGAGAGAACGCCACATCTGCCTTCTTATTCTTAGCAAGCAGAGAATAAGAGAAGAGAATTTGATTTTTGTACTTGTCCTTCAATTTTGCATCTTCTTGTTATGACTGGTGAATATATAGTTCAGCTGGTTATTTCCCTTTCAGCTTATGACTGACACCTTTTCAGCTATAGCACACCTGACACAGTCAAAACAAAGCTTTCCCATGGCACCAACTTTTCATAATAACTTATTTGATTTTGGGGGGGAAAGTAATGCCAAATGGCTGCTTTTAGTGGAAAGGAGAAAAGTTTTAAGTTTGTCATCAGGATGGCATCACGAGTTGCAAGAATTGAAGGAAAAGCTGCAAAACAACCTGTGAAATGATTGAACAATCCCAGAGTACACTATGGTTGTGCTGCCCGCAATAATTCTTTTTCGGTCTCACCTAGGTTAAAAAAAACAAAAAACAGTACTTTATTTTACTCATTGATCAGTCTTACCTAATATAAAGCATAAAATAAAATAAGATAAATAAAACAGAATTCAATAAAAATAAATTGACACTGTCACCCCAAGTGAAACTTTTGTAGTTCAGGTAAATCACTTTGAACATTGAGACTGTTAATGCTAAGCTTCATTTAAGACCTTGATAAATAAAGCTAGGAATAGTTAAGAATGAGGGTTAATAGCTAAATTACTGAACTCGGAAGAAGCTTAATTAAGTTAAATTGTTTCTAATAAAGTCTCTGTTGAATCTTCCTGGCTTTTAAACAAAACTGGGCGACATTATGAGGGTGTGAATTATTCTGATAAGCATGGTGGTTCATGTAGCTAATATGCTACATGAAACCCGAGCGCTGCGGTGTGACAGGGTGACCTCCGTCATTCACTCCAGCTCCTGCTGACACAGCAGTTCAAAAGAATACAAATGCAAGTAGATAAATAGGCACCATTTCAGTGGGCAATTAATGGGAATATGAAAGGAACCCCCAACTGGGCATCCCCTGGGCAATGGTGATGTCACCGACTAATTCTTTCATGAGTGTGATACAATTCTAATCCGCTAAAAACCTATTGAGATTAAAAAAAAGGAATCATGGTCTGGATGTTCAACTAATAGAGCTGCAATAAATTCATCTCACAGTTCTTGGTATGATTGACAATAGAGAAACACATGAGCTGTTGTTTTGATGGTTCCTAACTTATCCCTTAACTTATGGTGTTCATTGTACAACGTGGTATTTTGTGGAATCTCCCTTTTAGAATTGCAATTTGCAGGTTTATTAAAAGAGAAGGCTAATCTTTGGAAAATAATTGGTCGATTCCATTCTCTATGTTATTGCATCATGTTGTCCCCATAAAACATTGACTACAGATGTGCCAATCAGTTTTTAGTGACTGCATAGATATTTCCACACACACACACCCCAACGATCTGTTCCCAACTTGGCTCTTCAGGCTTTTCAATAGTGTACCCATCACAACTAAAATTGAGTCCAACAACCTTACTGCTGCTTTTCCTCTTCTCTTTCCTTCCACATTTTCCAACTTCTCCAGAGATCTAGGGGTTGGCATGCTATGTCAAAAATATGATAATTGGAGTTTAATAATTTGTGCTTCAACCAAATCAACTTGTTGATTTGTAGATGATCCTTTCCGCTCCTCCCCCTGGACTTTCAACCCAAAGTTGACAATTGTCAATACTTTATTGATCAAAATCCAGCCTTTGCTTCCATTGACTGTCAGAGGGAAAAAATATTCCTTGCAAGATTCTGCTCTTCGTAGATATAGAAACATCATGGTATCTGGCTATCTTTTCCAGGGGCCTTCATTGCTAATTCTGTATAATGCATGCTACATTTTTTTTATCAGATGAACTAGTTTAATGGCCTATTTTCAGATGCAGAGGGAAAGCTGGCAACAGACAGAACTGGCATCAGTCATCTTCCAAAAAGCGTGCTATGGATCTTGAAACAGGTGGATCAGAGGTGATAATCACAACATTCTAAAGCCTGTGCTTTTAATGAGACACTTCATTGGCAACCTGCGCACAGTTTGTACCTCCTGACATCTTCTTGTTTAACAAACAGCAATCCAGTTCTACTTACAATCAGAACATTAAAAAATGTGTTTCGTTCTTCATGGAAAAATGGATAGATGCATTGCTTAACAGCTCTGTTCATGTCTTATATTGTTCATAATGGGGTAAGATTTGAAAATAATCCAATTCATGTTTTGTAATACAATACAGATGAAGAACAGAAGCGTAATCTAGTCCCAATCTTTTATAGTCAATTGAATAATAAACCTCAGAAGTTAAAGCACCAAGGTGTGATCTCAGCATGCCCTTCCCCCTGCTGGGTCACCCTACCATCTCAATCTGCTATAGAAAACTATAGGTCTTTTCTCATCCTCACATTCACTCGGTGAACAAGTGTATGGGTGGTGTCTTTCTTCATGCAGATGGCAAGGAATAGAGGAATGCCAGTATCAGAGGCAAAAACAAAAGCAGCACCTTGACTAAGGAGAAAATAAAGGGAGAGTCAAAAAGCTTTTACATACTACTCCCCAAATTATCCAATGAGGCCACCTTGCAGTGCCAGCCCTGCTGTAGAGAACAACACAGCTGAGTTTGATGGAGTCATGCAGAAACTGCTGATACCTAGAGAAAAGGGCTGAAACATTTTTTAAAAGTCC
>JANHFO010003859.1:28190-38400 GCA_032468095.1 Pareas carinatus
CGGCACAACATGTCGGGGGCGCGCACCCATAAATCGATTTGGCCCCCTGCTCCCGCCATATCTGCCCCTCCCACACATCACTGGGATGTTTTTGGCTCCACCCTCCTGGGTTTCCCCCTCCCTTCCGTCCTCCTGGGCCTCCCTACCAAGACCTGGCCTATAGACAGACCCTCTGCACTCCTCTACACCCTTATGAACTCCTTCTATAACCCCCCCTATCCCATTTCCACCCCGACCTATACCCTTCTCCCGACCCATAAAAATTTTATCTAAAAATTTACTTAAAAAGCCCCTCAATTTCCCTTTAACCCTAGCCGGGACCCTTAAGCTTCACTTGCTTGCCTGCCTCTCAGTTCCAGCTGTGCGGCCCAGTTCCTAACAGGCCACAGACCGGTACCAGTCAATGGCCTGAGGGTTTAATCAGAATAGAGCTGGAGGGGCGCAGCAGGTCTTCTAGTCCAACCCCGTGCGCAAACAGGAGACCCTATACCATTTCAGACAAGAAGCTATTCAGTCTTTTCTTAAAAACTTCCAGTGATAGGCACTTACAACTTCTGAAGGCAAGCTATTCCTCACTGGTTAATTGTTTTCACTGTTAGGAAAAGCTTCTCCTTAATTCCAGATTGCTTCGCGCTTTGATCAGTTTCCACCCATCGTTTCTTGCCTTGCCTTCTGGTGCTTTGGACAATAAGTTGACCCCTTTATTGGGGAGCCCTGATATAGAGGGTTCATCCCTACCCTTTTAAATTTAAAAAAAAATTATTAGCCTCTGTCTGTAACCAGAGACATCCTTTGGAGTGGCATCATTGAATAGGGAATATAGTTTTTTGGCCCATGGCAGGTAAGGGAGCATTAAAAAAACAAAAGTAAAATAGGTGCGCTATGTGCCTGGTGCTTGGTGATTTGAGATAGAGGCAGTAGTTGCAATTCCCTTCCCTCCCTGCATGTGCGCATTTTTTGAATTCCTTCGAAACAATGAATGAAATATCGTTTCAATGTTACAACCCAATCAGATTTGGCCACATTGGGATGTGTGTGATGAAGTTAGGGCCCTTCTGAGGATGCTGGACTGCAATTCTAATCAACCTGACTGCTGACCATACTGGTTGAAGTGGACAGAAATTCAGTTCCCCGCAACCTACAGGTCCAGAGAGAGGTTCATTACTCTTGGCCTAAGAAATGTCACTGAATGAAAATAAAGTCATTTCAAAATGAGAACAAAGCTATCTAAACATGCATTTTTAATGAATAAAATGTGTGTGTGTTTCTGTGTATTTATGCTTATTAGAAAACGTAAATAGTTTTGTCTGAGCCTTAGAATCACGCACAAGTATTTTTCAACCATCAACTAAACATAAAGGCACTTGTGCCAAATGTTTATTTTCTTCATGTTTGAGTAAGTATTGGAAACAATTACATTCAAATTAAGCTATGCAATGCTTATAAAATAATCATATTTTGCTATGAGACAATTCTATTAAGTTATCTTTCATGCCATATCGCGATTTGAAGAGATAGTTATGAACACACACAAGGATGAGATGCCATTCTATGGTTCTTTTAGCTCATTTTTAAATTTTAGAAGTACATCTTAAACACATTAGTGATGTTAAAAATATGCCTCATTTTCTACAGATAATATGCACATTAAATCATAAAACTTTCATTAAAAAACACTATTGAGTTCAATCCAACATATTGTAAAATGTACTTTTAACATGAAATACATAAAATACTTACTCATTCCTTTTTCCAGTCACAAGAACTTTATTAATATATTCTTTTAAAAATTAAATTAAATAACAAGCAAACTGCCTGCTGTTTTATTTGGTACCTTGCACAAGCTGAGTGTATGTTTATTCCCCAAAGAAAATTATATATCTGTAAGCAGTACTAGAACGCTGTACAGTAGTGATAGACATATTTTCCCTCTAAGTATTTTAGCCAAGGGAAACAGGATTTTCATCTGGATTATAGCTCAAATCCTCAAAATTAATGTGGGAGAACTGTAAATATTGTTGAATAATACATTGTGACTGACAAACTACTGTAAGGTCCTCTAGAAGAGGATTCTATAGAGGATTTACTCTATAGAGGATTACTCTTTTGTATTAATGGGCACATCTGAAGTTTAAAGAACAAATATTTCTTGCAAAGTGGCTGGTGAAAGGATCTTGCCACCTGAGAGCGATAATCAGAAAGAAGCTGCTACAAAGCACTCTGTTCCCAGAATATTACCTGCCTACCCATCTAGCAGAATCTCATAACGGCATTCCCAAACACTCTTGTTTATCTTCTTTTGTCTTCTAGTAGGAAAGCAACCTTCCAAAACACTTATGTTCATTTGTATTTTCGAAAGAAAAACACAAAATCCATTTGGTGTATTTTTGGAAGTTGGTGCTGAAGATGCATACTACAGCATAACAGTTTTCCAAAATTATTTTTGCTCAAGGTGTAAAAAGTGAAGTGGAGCAAGAAGCTGGGGTGCTGAGGAAAGGCATATATGCAGCCTGGGGGCAACATTGAATATTGCAGATTTAGTTTTGTTATTTCACCTTTGAGGACTATTGTTTGAGCTAATGGGGAGATCCTCAGAGAAAATATAAAAATGAGGACAATTGGATGAATCATGTGTTATTAATATGATTGGGAAAAAGGAGTGCATTAGGAACTAAATGACATTTAATGCAAATTGTAATTTAGAAGTCTATCATAAACAGTCCTTTTTTGATTCCAGAAGGATGATGCGGATTTGATATTTCAGTACCAATCCAGATTTATCAACTTGATGTCTGTGTTTACATAACACATGGAGACTAGCTAATGACGGTTTAATCTAGCATATTGTAAAATCCAGCCTATGTGGTTAGCTTAAAATTCAGCGTGGAGCATTACATCAGAACATATGTTGAGTTGCATAAATCCTGATGAAGTTTATCAGAGTTTAAAACAATATTAACTTTAGTCTATTGTTCTCTATATTGTAGTCTTTTTTCCTCTAAGAATTCGAACATAATTTCCAAATCCAAAGCATAATATGATTACGGCTGCTTGATTTCCCCCCCCTTCCAACTCTTTATTGCTCACAAGAATTGCAAGAAGACTGCTAATGAAAGGAAGTAATATTTATTTTATTCATGATGTGGATATGGCTGCCCGTCTCATGAAAAACATGGCTCTGGGTGGCATACAATAAAAAACCATAAAGCAATTATATAAAAACAATGAATACAAAGTATGAAGCGTATTATTCCATCAAGTTGCTTACTTTATGTAGCTTGTAATATTGTTCACCGCCTATTCCCCCTTGTTCTTCTGCAGTCCAAAGCACCAAGCGCAGAGTTCTTTTGGGACGGAATCCTGTTTTTAGATAGAAAATAAGCAAACCTCTCATCTCAGCACTAAAAGCTTCTCCCCCCAAAAAATTTTTTTACCATTCCAACAAGCCTGCCTTAACGCATTAGGAAAAACATTTTGCCTATCATGGAAAGTAAAACCATTTATTTTAAATGCATCTCCTCCAAATCTTTTTGTTTCTTGCTTTTTCCTTTCTCAGCACTATCACCCTAACCCCATCCCGTTTTGACTTACAATCAAGCTAATTTCTCTCCCCCTCTTCTCCCTACTTAAGCAAACACACACACACACATTTTTCTACCCTTCTTTCTACCTGCTTTCTCCTTTTTCCACAGCCCACTTCTGCACAGGATTTCTGCACTCCTAGCCCATTCTGATTTTTTTTACCTCCCCATCATTTCTCTACATCTTTCAGCATTTCTGAACTAGCGATTTAGGGCAACTCCCCATCATTGTAGTGTGATCCAGTGGTCTGCAGGTGGTCTGCGTTAAGAATTTCTGTGACAGGCTAGGTGATACTAGGGTGGAAATCTTCCTTGCTTTCAGTCTTAAGTTGCACACAGAGGCAACCCATTTGTTAACAATGTAGGTCTGTTCCAATTGTGTAGGAATAATCTGTTTGGGTTTAGGTCTTGGGAAGAGGAAGAGATAACTAACTCCAGGAAGGGTACGGTTTAGCACTCGTTCTGTTCCGGATTCACAAAGTGTGAACTAATCACAGGATACCCAAAACAAAGGAAGACTTCTAGAACAGTTCCCAAAGGCACCTGTTTTACCCCTCCACCTCAGTGCCTGTGGTTTGCTGCCTCTATGGCAGCCAGCCAAATATTCTGTTTTTCTCCCATGTGCTCCTGCACCAAGAGGAAAAATTGCGCTTGTGTTGTTGCTTATCAATATCTCCCAGAATACATTTTGCAAAGTGTGGCAAGGAAATAAGAAGGATATGGAGCCCCGGGAAGTACATTTGTTTGCATCCCCAATGGGTTTTTGCGTGACAAGCCGATAGTCCCGTTTCTTCCCATTCAGATTCACAAAAGAACATCTATGGTTTTTTGAAACTCAGTGTTGAAAAATTTTAAAGCCTTCCTATAGAGCTCTTTAACTGCCAGAGACAAGGCAAGGCCATTTGTGTTTTCCTGATATTTATGAAGGAATAACCATAAAATTAAATATAAGCCATTTGAAAGCCAGCTAATACATTTCAGTCCATCTAGATTAGATCCAGCCCATATACTAAATTCTTTTACCCTTTCAATAGTTACAGTGCATGAAAATAAATTTACTTGAGACGAGAAACACATGTACATTGAATACATTTCACACTAAGCGATAACTGGGTTTGTATTGCGCACTAAGTTATGGTTTGCTTAAGTATAGTTTGTGATATTAAGTAAGTATCCAAAACATATAAATTCTAAAGAGAGGTTTTGTTGCATACTGGGTTCAATAGTGATAGAAGTAGATGGTGTAGGTCAAACAGGAACTGTTTATTTACAAAGCAGGATCATTTATAGCAAGCTTTCTCAATACTCTGTCGTTGCTCAAGTAGATGGAACAGACTGAACATCCGAACAGATTGAACGAACTGAACGCTGCATACAGTTAGCCAATAGGCGGCAACCAATATGCAATTAGGGTTTTCTCAAGCAATCTCCGGGATCTCAGACATCCTGTCTGGAGACCTAAAGGCTCCACCAACGTTAGCTCAGTGATTCAGCAAGTTACATTAAACACATACACTAACAGTAAGGACAATACAAAACAGGTTTGATAAGCCAACATGAGCTCCCACAATCCAAAATCAGTAATGGAGAAGTATGTTGAATGGACCTTGTTGGGCAGTACAAATAAGAAGCAAATTCTAAACTGAATAAAAAAAATTGTATTGACTGGGCATGACTTTTCAAAAACCATTCAATTCTCCTTTTTATCAGTTGGGATTGAAACAGAGATATGAATCACACATATGACATGTAAACTTTATATAAATATTAGATCCAGAAGATTAAAAAAAGGAATTAGTTCAGCGCATTGTTTCATCAAAGATTCACCAGTTGATTTCTTTTAAAAGAAATTTAAAAGAGTTAAAATAGAATATAGTTAGGATGCATATGACATGTTTCATGTAGATTGCTTATTTACTTTTGGTACTTTCTCCTGTCATTTCCATTCGGGGTGTGTGTGTGCTGCAGGTGGTAAAAGGAGTGATCTGATTTCACAAGATGTAAAAAATTCCCTGAACGCCGCTAGTATTTAACAATCTGAATGGAAATGTATTTGACACCTCTTAAAGACCACCTCGTGACAATAACCCAGTCTATCTATAACTTGCATGAAGAAAATAAAGCCCAGTGGCTACATATTTAGACACATATTTTATTACCACAGCCTTTGCCGTATGTGTCAAATACAAGAATAGGATACAAATCTATGCAAGGAATGCAATAAATAAATTCTGTTTTCCCACAATATTCAGAATAAATAATATTACTGTGATGATGTTTTAATTCATTGGGTCAATTGAAATACTTGTCAAGTCCTTGCTTTCTAACAATTTAATATAACCTTCTAAATTTACAGTGTAAAGTAGAATGTTGAATATATCAGAAAGGAAGACAACCATTTCTCAAGGCTCAGCTAGAAAAAGAGAGAGGGAGGAATTATTTGAGGAGGCACTAGTCAAAACCAGGAAGCAAAAGGATCAGTTTTCAAATCAACTATTTATTTATAAGTTTGAGTGTATAGAGATAATAAACAAGCAAGAAGGTGCTGAACATGTAGGTGCTGTAGTCTGAACAGGTTTCTTAGTGGAAGTTGTGAAGAAAGAAGGATTATGAAATGTGTTTTGATATTTCAAGACCAGGAGAAAAAATGCTATTTTTTAACATCATGGACGAAGAAGTTTTTTTTAAAAAAATGACAGAAGTCAGTGACAAGCATAAATAAGTCTGGAGCCTTGATAATTTTGGTGAAACATTTGGTGTTCTTGGTTGTATTAACTAATTTTTTCAGGCGCTGTTTTAATTTATGTTATATTCCTTTTTTTAAACTTGGTTTTTTTAACTATGTTATATTCTGTTTTTAAGCTGTTATGATTGGGATCATTCATTCATCAATTCATTCATTCACCAATTCATCTATCCATCAAGTCAGCCACTCACCCATCCATCCATTTATATTCAATTTCTATTGCCACCCATTCTCACCAAAGCAGCTTACTGCTTTGAAACTATAAAACAATTAAAATCAGTATCAGTAAAAAAACATCTAGAAACACAGCCGAGATAGGTAACCAGCTAAGAGTAAAGCCATGAAATGGGGCTCTTAACACATTCTGAGCCCTGGCACAACTACATAGTGAAGTTTTCAAAGGCTTATGAAATGCCAACAGAACCAGGGCAATTCTAATCTGAGGGTGGGAATATTCCGCAAAGTAGGAGCTACAGCAGAGAAGGCCCATCTTCTAGTTACCAACAGTCAACGCTCTGACTGATGGGCTTTGCAATGCGTCTGATCTGCTGGATCAAATTGGACAGGTACAGACTCTTGCAAAAAGGTGATCCCTCAGATAACCCAATCCCAAGGCATGTAGCACTTAAGGTGACAACCACTACCTTGAATTGCACTTGGAAACACACCAACAATCAGTGCAGCTCAAAGCAGGTATGTGACATGTACCATGTATCTAGAACCATTTACTACTCACGCAGCTGCATTTTGCACCAGTTGAAGTTTCCAAATGCTCTGCAAGAGCATGCACATGTGGAGCGTGTTGATTAAATAAATGAATAAAAAATGAATAACTAACATTCCTGCAAGCTCAAGGCATTTGATTAAATAAATTCTAGTTATAATTTCAAAGATAAATCTGAAAAACAACATGACATATAAAGGGAAAGGAGATATGCCAAGAGACAAGCTCGAGACTTTTAGTGATGGACATCTTCCCTTTAGAAAAGTAATCAGTCAATTAAAGATTAATAAACAAGGATAGACATAAGCCTGGAAAAGGTTAGAAGTACACTTGGGAGTAATTGGTACTGAGACAATAGCTGTGCTCTTTGAGAAGAAAAATAACAATATGTGAAGGTGCTATGGGGAGAATGCTTCTAAGACAAAGATGTCAACAAAGAAGATAAGATTAAACTTTTGAACTCTCAGCTTGACAATAACTATTGCAAACTAAAAAAAAAGAAAATGAAGAAAATGATGCCTTAAAGTTTAGTTTCACTCCCGGTGTTAGTTGAGAATTTCTACTCCATAGTCCAGCCTTTGCCCTCCAAGTGGATTTGATTTTGACTCCCTAGCTATCATGGGAAGTCCTGTCCAAATCATTTAAATCCTGGCAGTTGAAATCCAACAACAAATTGGGAAAAAGTAAACCTTGCCTAAGTATTTTCTTTTGACTAGATTACTCCTCAAAACATTTCTATCAAGCATTTGAAAAAAATGCTTGAGAGCTGATAGGCAAATAAATGATGCAACCAACTCTTATTCAGTTTTCAAATATACAACTGCCTTCCTTACGGCAAATGTGTTGGCCTATTTAGTACCCTCCCTGGCCCTCAATGAAATCATCACATTGCCAAATCTGGAGACACAGGATTATCTTGACATTCAACACCATACCAAACTCCATTTGCTGCTATCTAGTCATGATCTGGATTGTTGCAGCCAAATATGATAGCCTCCCCATATAATTAAGTTCTTGAAGGCAAAGAGTGATAGAACAAAGGGGGTATGTATTTTTAATTCTCTTCCCTGATCCTTTGAGTCACAGTTGTACATCCTCCTGATCAGTTAGCAACACTGATTCTGCTGGGCTTGAAGTTTCTTCCTGCCCTTACCTTAATTTCAAATATTCTCAATCGGAACTAAAAATCTTGAAAGTTGAATTATCAAACCATTTTCCCTTCAATCCCAATCTTGTCTACTCTGACTGGAAACAGTTTTGGAGGTCTACCCCAGAGATGGCAAAAGATTCCCCCCACCCCATTTTGTGACTTGTGGACTTCATCTCCTGGAATTCCTACGCCATCTATCCCAATTCTATGAATATTTTAATTTTTAAAACTGGTGATGCCTGGAATTAAATCGGGATTTTCCACATTCAAAGCTGATGTTCTACCACTAAACTAAAAAAGTTCCCAGACTTAAAAAAAATCCAACTTACTCAGGAGTTTGATCTTCCTGAGACCATCATCTGGGATATAACAATAAATACCAAACTTTGCTTCTTACTATGTTACAGAGCCCCTGACTACGACCTTGATCATGCAAACAAGTTAACTGCACTACCAATGTGGGCAGTGTCCTGCCCACACTCAATTATTTTTCTTGGTGATTTTATTTACCTCTTATTAATTGGATCCTCAATGAGTGTATATCTGAACCTATACATGTAATTCTGTATAACACCGTTACTACTTTGGAACTGGATCAACTAGTAACAAACACTAGATTAAACAATTGCCTTGATCTCATCTTCTGCAACAGTAACAACACAACTTATGGACTACAAACGAAAGAACCTTTTTCTAACAGTGACAATAGCATGATTGACTTTTATCTCAACTTATGTCCCAATAAAGAAAATCATAACAATAGTACACCAAAATATAAAACTTCAAAAAAGCCAACTATGGATCTCATAACTGCTGATCTCTCATCTCGCGATTGGCATATTCTATTCACTGGCTACAAGACCATTATACTGCTGAAGACCATTATAAAACTTTTTTGCTTGAAGTCCAAGGAATCATTAAATTATATGTACAAATAGTAACCCCCATACCCAGTAAAAACAAATTACCCATAACAATAAGGAAATTCCAAACTAAAAAAAATTTCTTTGGTGAAAAAACAAAACTAGCTACACTGCTAAGATGTTACAAAACCTTATGCCATCAGATAAAGGCAGAATGCACCAATTACTACTGCAAGCAAGAGGAAAAACTATTACACACAAAATCCACCTGTGCATTCTATAATTTTGTAAACACCAAACTTAAATACTCCTTATTTTAACTACTTAATGTATGTTTGAAAGGGCCAAACAGAAAATACTGTGATGATGAAACCGTTAAGGCTAATACTTTCAATACGTTCTTCAGTTCAGTCTTTGTTAACAGCAATGGCTCCAGCCCAACATTTCCTAATCATAACAATATCGGTTGCAATGATTGACTACACATTGATTTTACAGAAGACAGCGCAATCTAAAACCATCCCTACTTATTGATCCTGATGGATTATGTGCATACTTCTTAAAAAAGCTCTCCACTACCATAGCTGAACCATTAAGCACAATCTACGATATATCATTCAGATCCAGCACTTTGCCTTACCTATGGTCATTAGCCACGATCATTCCTATCTTCAAAAAGGGAGACCCCAGCCTAGTTGCAAATTGCAGATCAATCTCACTATGTTGTGTCACCTGCAAAGTCATGGAATCAATCATCAACCAAGCCATTATTCTCCACTTAGAGTCAAATAATCTACTCTAACAATCAGTTTGGCTTCAGAAAGAAATTGCCCTTTAATCTACAACTCCTACACTGCAAAATCATTTGGACTACACAACTTGACCAGGGTAAAGCAATAGATACACAGACTTCAGCAAAGCTTTTGATTCAATGGTACATGACAAACTACTGTTAAAACTACGCTCTTACAACATTTCTGGATCACTACATAAATGGATAGCTGCATTTCTGTCAAACAGACAACTAGTAGTTAAAATAAGGAGTGCCATGTCAATCCCTGCACCAGTTAACAGTGGTGTCCCCCAAGGCAGCATTCTAGGACGCACCCTATTTTTAATCTATACTAGCTGACCCGGCCACGCGTT